>JAMXBD010002248.1:0-219824 GCA_024138025.1 Combretum micranthum
ACCTTTATCCATAACTGAGTGGAAATGGAATGATATCACATGGATTTCATATCGCTTTACCCAGGACTATTGCCAAACCTGAAGTTATTTGGGTAATCGTAGATAGATTAACGAAATCAGCTCATTTCATACCTTGAGAGTTGGAGATTCTTTAGAAAGAATAGCACATATCTATATCAAAAAATAGTGAGATTATATGGATTCCAAAGACAATCACTTCTGATCAGATTCTCGCTTTGTCAGCCGGTTTTGGAAAAGTTTACATGCCGCTTTAGGTACTCACTTCAGTTTAGTACTACCTTCATCCACAGACAGACGGACAATCGGAAAGAACAATTCAAATCTGGAAGATATGCTTAGAGCATGTGCTCTAGATTTTGGCAATAAGTGGGAACTTATTTGCCACTTGTTGAATTTGCCTACAACAACAGTTTTTCAAGTAAAAATTTCAATGGCACCCTATGAAGCGCTTTATGGTAGAAAATGCAGATCTCTAATCATTGGGATGAAGTTAGAGAAAGAGTTATATTGGGTCCAGAATGGTACAACAAGCAGTGGATAAAATCCAAGTATTAAGCAAAGGATGAAAACGTCCAAGATCGGTATAAAAGCTATGCCGACATGAGAGAAGACCATGAGTTTAAAGTGGTGATCATGGTGTTCTTAGAATTTCTCCAACAAAGGGATTATTAGATTTGGAGCTAGAGGCAAATTGAACCTAAGTCATATGGTCCATATGAGATTCTAGAAAGAATTGGACCATTAGCTTATCGATTGGCTCTACCACCAAATTTGTCGGAAGTGCATGATGTATTCCATGTGTCACAACTTCGAAAGTGTATATCAGATCCCGAAGCTATCATTTCTACACATCAACCGGAGGTTCAACCAAATTTGAGCACGGTGGAGAAACCGATCAAAGTCTTGGATAGGATTGATAAAGTATTGAGGAGAAAAGTAATCCCTTATGTGAAGGTTTTGTGGATGGGACAAATCGAGAGGGAAGCGACATGGGAGCCCGAGAACAAAATGAAGCTGAAGTACCTCGAGTTATTTGAATAGCGTTAAGGTAAGCTAAGTTTCGAGGACGAAACTTTTTGAAGGAGGAGAGAATGAAATAGCCATGAAAATCCTTAAATTGCATGCTAATATGTTATTGGAATGATATATATATATATATATATGTGTGTGTGTGTGTGTGCTTAGTTAATATAATTAATGAATGTGTTATTTTATATGTGAATAGTATTATGAAATTAATATTATTGTTTAATATCTATAAGTGTGTGTATAGTATAATGAATGTGTGTGTCTTTTTGCAAATTAATATGCATATGTTATGTTTAGAATTTAATCAAATTGTTTTTGAATTTGTTTAAATCATGACAGAATTTTTATAAACTTTAGATCCACTTTTTGAGCTTAAATTCAACCCAAATGCATTTGAAATTTGCCTAAATTAAACCTAGGACAAATATACCCCTAATGGTGAGATTTGGATGACAATTGACTTTAATTTGGACAAGTTAATCCTCCTTTTTGACAGCCTCAATTTTTCATACGAATTTACACTCCTTTTCTTTTCTTTCTTCTTTCTTTCTTCCTTTTCTCAACCTAAAATCTTAACCCTAAGCTAAGGTTTATTACAAGCTTAAGGATTTGAATATCATTCCAAGCTAAGATTCAATCATGTGAGTTTAATGCAACCTTTGTCTTTTATTTTATGCTCTATGATGTGTTGTTTGTAAATGTTAGGATAGATATGATATTGATGTGATAATTGGTGTGAGATGGATTTGATGCATTGATGATAGTTTGAATGGGATTAAGTGGCTAATGGAGTGGTAGTATATATCTTATAGGAGTGTGGATGTGTGGGGATGAGTATTTTAGAGATTAAAGAATGGTAGTTGATATGTGAATTTGAAGTGTGATTAGTTTGATGATTAAAAGTAGAATTCATGTTGTTAGGATAGTATTTGGATCATATAGCAAGCTTTAGAAAGTTCGGATCAAGTTTGGGAATTTTTGAAAAATGAACAAGTAGTATTAAAACAGGGGAATCAAAAATAATTTTCGTATAGGCCTGTTTTTGAACATACACCGGCACCTAGGAATTCAACGCCGCCGGCTTAGAGGCAGCGTTGGATTCAAATTTCTTAAGGCTGACTGAACGCCACCGGCTTTCGCTGGAAAAGTCAGCCGGCGTTCTTTCATCCATATTGTACGCTGGCCGCTGGGAATCAAGGCCGCCGGCGTACATGTCAAAGCTGCCCTCGTATCTGAGTAAGCGAACGGCTTAGACCTCTTTGGACGTTTTGAAAATTTTAGGTTTTGGATTCTACGCCGGCTCAAGGTCGCCGGCGTAGAATGAAGGCAGTCGGCGTACCCTTGAACACTGCCAGCGTTGGCAGTATTGATTTTCAGAGTATTAAACACCGGCTCAACGCTGCCGGCGTTGAGTACCGGCGTATCCCCTGTGCTTTTGAATTTTAAAAACTTTTTCTAAAATTTTCCGAAGTTTGTTATTTGAGCAATTAAGTATTTGTTAAGCGATCTAGGGTATATTAGGATGTTTAAATGCTTTATTATGACCTTTATTAATTTATTTGGATTTCTTTGATATATTTATCTTTTATACTAGTTAACTAGTGCTTAAACTAAGTGTGAATTTAATATTGATTTAAACAGTGATAGATCCTCGCCCGGTCAACCCCGTTAATTCCCGAGCTATATCAAGTACACAGTAACTTGTTTGTCTCTTTGCTAGGATATGCATCAAGATCAAATTACACTAAAATAAGAAAATCCTATTGATATATGAGTGTTGATTGTCATTATTGTCGTTGAATCTGGTTCGGAGAGCGGCACCCTGCTCAGATTGGGGGCAGGGTACTTCTCATTAATGGATAGAATTGTTTAGGAGATATGAGTATCTGAGCTGCTCATATCAACCCCCTGAGCGTCGTGATGCGTTACTCAGGATCCCCTAGTATTACGGGCTACGCCGGAAGGTGGGGCTGCCTAGTCTGTATGAACAGTAGGGACCACTCAGGGAGGCGGATGTAATACTAGATCCTTGTTGTCCGAAGTTTGAATACTCCCGTGTTGTTTTTCTAACTAAAGACTTATCAATAAACAAGTGATTGTTGCATAATGCATTTAGCCTAAGGATGTGTGATTCACTTCGCATTTTGTATTCGTTACTTGTGTACTAGGCCTTTGACTCATATTTTATCTATTTCAGGTGATGATTCCGATGAGTTCTATATGAGTATGGGGTACGAAGCCGACTTTGAAGATTTTCTTGATGGGTTGGAGGATTAGAGATGACCATGGACTCAATGGACCCTATGAATGTAATAGATTAGATGAAATCCTTTTTGGTTGACGGTGTAAACAGAGTATTAGTTGGGTTGTGATTTGAAAATTTTGCTAAGGCTTGTAAGAAGCCTTTGGATGTAATATATATAAGTGTATATGTATGTGTTTAGATAATTAGAAGTTAAGTTGTACTGCTTTACCAAATGTGTTGGTAGAGTTGTAGTATGATTTTGTTTAAGGATAAAAAAAAAAAAATCTTTGTCTCTTGTTGTTTATTATCTTTACGGAATTGGATAAACAATTACTCAAACAATTCCTTTATGCAACCTTACATATAATCTTAGGGGTTATATGTGGTTGGGGAACCGTTATCTCCTATTGCAAATGTAGGGGTGATAGCGGGTCCTTACAGGTTTAGGGTGTAATGCTAGCATAATTTCAATTTTCAAGTAAAAAGGGAGGGAAATCTTCTTATTTTAATTGGTTAGATTTGGTAACAAGGTGATGATGCTAGTTTAGTTAATGTAATGTGTGTATTGGGATGGAAGCTAGTGCCATGTCGATGATTTCAGAACTAGATGGGTTTTGATTTGTTTCTTTAATTAAATTTAATGGTTTGAAGTCCATTTGAGATAGTTTTTCTTGATACAAAATTATTAATTGAGTAGATTTCACACATGATTAATTTCATCTTATGCAATTTAGATTTATTAGATCTATGGTTTCAATTTTTGTTATTCATTTTAGTAGTAAAGAGATTTATTAGTTACTTTTTAGATTTGAGTTATTATTGGCGTTATTAGGTTATCATTTAGGGTTTAGTAAGTAAATTTACTTTTGAAGTCCATGATTTGTGTTTTAAGGTTTTAAGATCACCACAGTTATTCTTTTTAGGCTCTCAAATGTTCGATTGTCTTTTATTAGGGTTTTCAATTTAAACCTTAGATTTTTACAAGTATAGTTATTAAAATCGCAAGTCAAATATAGATTATACGAGTTTATGATTTTATATGTTTTTTCTTAATTAAAATGGATACAAAATTATTTAGGTATAAACTTTAGGTAAAACTATGAATGTAAGTAACAATTCTATACTTTTACGATTTTGCCAGTTTTGCACAATTTTGTATGATTCTATCTCTTTCATACATTTTAGCGCATAGCAAAATTGCAATTTTGACAACCATTTTCACAAGTGCCTTTAGGGTATATGGCTTCTCGATTAGGTTTAGGCTTTGTTTGGCTAGGGTTTTGGTTTTATTGATTAGAATTTGATGACCGAAATTGGACTTAAGATCAAGTTGACTCACAGAGTCAACGATTAGAATTTTCAGGAGCTTAAAGTTCCTTGAAACCAAACCCATCAACTATGATAGGATAAGTTATATTGACCACCCTCTTAAACTTTGTAATTTTTATTAATATCCCACTTTTTCAAAATACAAAAAAAAGAAAAACATATATAAAAATGTCAACATTATGTTAATATCAAGGGTAATGATGTTGGCATTTTCAAGGGGTTATTTGCTATATTTAAAAAAAAAAAATAGAGAGATGTTTTTGCATTTTATAAATTTCTAGAAGTGGTCAATATAATAACATGAAAATATCAATCTATTAACTTAGCATGTAATTGGGAAAGCTGCAACCTAATTCTTGCAATTACCATGCACATAGTGATTAAACCTAATCAATAGAACAGATAAAGCTTCTTAATGGTCTAGTATGATAGGTTATACTACTAATTATGAAATACCACAAACCTTTACCTAGTTAATTTAGAGACAGTCTAATTGAATAATATAATGGACATAGTTAGATAATTTAAAAAATATATATATAACAAAATAAAATAAGTAAACAATAGAGAAAAGAATAGATAATTTGATATAACTAAATTAGTAAATAGATTTGAATTGAAATTTAGATTTGAAATATTTTACAGAATCATTTATTTTCCTTAAGAACTTTTCTTTAGTGAATCAAACTATCCAATTTTAACTCAATTCTTTATTTTGAGCTCCCTTTATCCTAAATTCAAACTCTTAAATCTCAAAAAAAATATTCAAAATGTTTTGAAAACTCTTAAACCCTTAGACTTTAGTTATCTTTCATTTTGTAAAATTTAATTAATTTTTGAAATCAATTACTTACTTAAAAATATCAGTTTTACACCAAAACCTCATTTAAATATCAATTTCTTATAAACTAAACTTCTAAGTATATTTCTTAATCAAGTTAGTAATTTTTATAATATATATTTTCAAATTAGTTTTGATACTTAAAATAATTATTTGAAAGGTTTAAGCCCTAAACCTTTATTAATAAATATCTCAAACTTTTTGCATTTAAATATCTTTTCCGTTTTTAATTTTTTGGCTGCCTTAATCTTTTTCCCTTCCTATCTCTCTCCATCGATACTTTTTCTTCATCTTCTCTTTCTCTTCAATTTTCCTTTTCTTTCTCAAATTGAAACCTAAATCTCAATTCAAACAAGGTTATAGGATAAATCAAAGGTAGAAATCAAGAATTTAGATGGAAAAACGAGATTCAAGTGGATGATTTAAACTAGAAGAAGTGGTGGTAAAAGGTTAAGATATTGGGTTGCCTAAAAGATAAGTTTTCTTGTTTTCTTTGTTTTAGTTGTTGATTTTGCATGTAAATATTGTATCGGGACTAGAATTATGTAAAACATGTGATAATAGTAATAAATCAAAGGTATATGAATATATTTGTTAAAAACCTAAAAATGAGCATGTTATGTGAAGAACAAACAAAGGGATACATAACAGAGATTCCCTTGTTAATCACGTCTGTAACACTGCTTGTGATCTTCTTGGAGCTAATCATTTTTTAAGGCAACGGCCCAATCACAGCCATGATGAGAAACGTGATCTCCTCTGATCATATTTTTCCTCTTGGTCACGTGTGTGACAAGGCCCGTATCGATCATTACGGCCCCCATCACAATCATGATGAGATAAACGATGGAGATCACATGCTGAATAACAGGCATGATGAAGATGGTGACGACGATCACGGCCATCATCACGAGCATGATTTGTTCCCTAGAGCTGTTCATAAAGAAGAAAAATAAAGAAAGAAAAAGAAAGAAAGAAAGAAAGAAATAAAAATAAAATGAAATAGATAATGATAGATGATATGTTATGTTAGTTAATTCGTATAATTAAAGATGAGTTAAGATAATTTATGGATTAATAATTAATTAGAGTTTACATATTTCTTGAGTATAAAATGAACCTAGTTAGTTAACTTAAGTTCAACTTGATCTAAGTAAACTTAAATGAGTTAAAATGAATTACATTGATTAAGTTTAATCACTTTGACTTAGTATTTGAATTAAATGATGGACTCTAATCAATTTAGCTAAGTTTAGTCAAATAGGCTTAATGGTTAATAATTGATTTAAGTTAATTAGACATGATAACCTTATATTAACATGAAGAATATGTTGTTTCAAATGGTTGTTTTCTTAGGAAATGTATGTTTTTAGAATATGAATGATGTGACAATGCTTTTATGATAAATAACTGCAATCAAAGCGAAAAGAAATACTTTGACAGACAAAGGAGAACCGTTTGCATTTTAGTAGGGCGATGTTCACAGCAATAACGTGGTTCTAAATTAGCGTCTAATCAAATAGGAATTTAAAATGGATGTTTAATATAAAAATTGATGTAAGTTGATTAGTGATTAAGATACTTACGTAATTTAATTTCTCCAACAGATGTTTGAGTCTGGCTTCTAAATCTTTTGGATTATCTTCTGAGAGGGCGTCAGAGCCTATGTTTGGATTTTTTAAATATAAAGGGTACGCAATAATTGCATGTTGGATGGATAGGTATACTAAAATGAATTAAAATTTAAAGATGACCTTTATAATTGAGTGCTGCTTGTGCATGTGCCATTGAATCCGGCCCAGGAGCGGTAACCGTGTCATGATGCAATGGCATGGTAGTTAGGCACTGTGATGTCATTGATGCAATGACAAATACCATGATGCAATGATGATTTATATATGACTCAGCGGGTAGCTGATGGGGCAATGGTGATTTATATGCAATGGCAAATACCATCATGTTTATGGTACCGATTGAACTAACTAATGTTATGGATTGGGATAAGTGGTGTGTATGAAGACTGTGAATCCTAGATGAGGCTATTTTCTTTTTCTTGGTTAGATATAAGAGATATAGGGATCCAGACTACCTATATCAACCCCTTGAGTAGCTACTGTTACTCAAGACCCCCAGATTCCCATTAGCTTGTCTTGGAGTGTGAGTGCTCCACTATTGATTTGTTTACTTTTAATTAAAGATAATTAACTTGTTATTTGTGCATTGCATTTAGCTAGGCTTGTGTGTCATTCCTGTGTGTGTGTATTGCTATATATTGAGCTTCAACTCATTATTGTTGTTTTTGTTCTTTTTTTTTTTCCAGGTCTTGATTTGATGATTGATAATTTTGATGATGAAGAGGATGAATGCGATGGGATGATGATGATGTTATTGATGATGGAGTTGTTGTTGATGATGATTGATTGTGATGATGCTTGGCTCAGGTTTTGGGCGAGGTTGGATGAGTAAAGCGAGTTAAGTCGTGGATTTTCATTTGTATTTGTTTTATGTTTTTTTTAAAGGACTAGATTTATATTTTAAAATTTGTAATATTTTTTTAAGGACTTAGTGAAGAAGCCCATAAGTTTTATAATATCTTTTAAAGCTTTGTTTTTTAGAAAGATGATCTACTATTGAGAGTAGAATATAAAATGATTTTATAAAATTTTATTTCTTAAAAAGTTGGTCTACTTTGGTGAGAGTAGAGATCTATAAAATGTTTACATAAAGTTTATTTATCCGCTGCTAAATCCCATTAGATTATAAATCTAAACAAACAATTTTAATAGTTAAAATTGGTTAGTAATGTTCAAATTAAACATATCATTTTAGGAAGCCTGAGTGTATAATACACAAAGTATTATACGTGGGGTAACTGTCTTAATTAAATTTACGGCGTTACAAATTGTAAAAATATTAATTAAATCCTAACAAACTTATGTTACGTTTGATACGTTGGAATCCTCTAAAATTGAACGAATTGGAATCTACGGAATAAAATGGAATGGAGTGGACAATGGAATGACAAATCTATTCCTATATTTAGATATGTTTACAAAATGTAATGAAGTAGAACGAGTATGTGATAAGATTTATCAAAAATACACTTCCCAAAATAAAAAGGTAAATAAAGCAATAACCATTAATTGATGAGGTGGAATTGAGTCACGATTTTCTCTTCTCTAAAGCATAATCAAATTCCACTTAAAAGAAAAATCGTTAATTCCAAGGAATCATAGTTCTAGCTTCTAAATACACTTCCAAACATTGGAAAAGGAATGGAACCCGAAATCGTGATTCCATTTTAGATTCATTCCAACATACTAAATGTGCCATTATAGTGAAACTAAAATCACTCACAAAAGCATGAGGATGTAAGGACAAAGAAGTCATAGTGCAACCCATTGTGAATGGAATTATTTAATATCATGTTTAGTTAGTGGAATTGATATTCTATTCCACCATTATTTCTTATTGAATTTACCTTTGATGGCACTTTTTAGTCTACCAATAACAAATTACAATTATATGAAGCAATCCCCATCTAAATAAGAGATAACAATTCGATATTTGTGTCATTAACTCCAACCCTATTCTATTACTAGAGGATCATGGTATTTTAGCCTTATTTTCTTCTACAAATCAAATGTGACAAAACGGTCTAGCGTGTCAATCCTAAAGAAGTGTCTACTCTCAATTTTCTCACTAATAAAATGTGAGAGTGGTCGATTAAAACCTTACTACACATCTGGGACCTCAATCTTATTTATAGATTTTATTATTTTATTCCATCATGATCCATCATAATAAATGAAATATAAAACATATACCTTACACTTTAAAACCATACCAAAACTCCATAGACATGAGTTCAAAAGCCATATGTGTATCAATAAATCAAATGTTAACTTTTATTTAAAAGGTTTTACCATTTATCTAAGTCGGATGGTTAACAATTCATGATTAATTGATATGATGACCCAAAAAATTACAAGTATATCAAGTTGATATAGCCAAAATTGATAAGACTAACCATTTCACCAAGTTGAATGAAAAAGTTAACAAATAGATTTGTGATAGGCAATTGAAGAAAGTTTTGGTATTTAATTGCGCTATGAATAAATATTTGGAAAATCTATTGTCCGGCTATCATATGGTAAACTATTAAAAATATCTTTTGTATTAACACATTTGATCGTCTAGAAGATGAATGATTTCATCAACAGAATAGTAAAAGTTCCTATAAAGAAGAGGTACAAAAGGTTGAAGGTTTCATAATTTTTTTTTAAATAACAAAGAATAAATATAATTGCTTTCAAGTGCAAATAAAGAGTAATGTACATTTTTTATTGATACAAATTAGGAATAAATCTCACAACATATAGTGTATATGAGAAAGTATAGTTATTTTTAAGCTGAAAGTTTGATTTTTTTTTTTTTTCGGTAGAAAGTTTAATGTTATAATACATGATACATATTAGATATATTTGTCTATACGTGCAAATAAAGGACGAATACATATATATGAAAGAGCTAACTGATTACAATGAAGGGTTAACAATATTTTAATCATGCACCACATGTTATAAATAAACTAATTTATTCTCAATTTGCACTATTTAAGAGCATATCTCCTCTAGATACATTTCAAAACAAACATAAGTCCACTCAAACTCTCAAAAGTTCTAAACGCAGATTACTTATTCTTCACAAGCAGAACTATCCACCTTTTGTTCTATATGTTCATCAACGCATAAAATTGCATATGAAAAACTAATAGTTAAAGATGGTGTGGTTTGTCTATTCTTTAAATGTAAGGAGTCGCATTGAGAATTCGAATTCGGTAAAAATAAAGAATTTGGATTATGAGTAAGATGATGGAAGGTCTTTGATTTTTTTGGATGATTGAGGATGTTGGCTCTTACAATTAATATTTTTATAAGCTTTCTAGTGCAAATTAGGTCTTGCCAATAGCCAAGACTGCCAAGTCATGCATTCATTCATTCCCCCAAAATAAAATGTCCACTACCTTTTTGAACGATCAACATTATATTAAGAAACTTTTGAAGGATCAAAGCTTCAATATTTGAACGATCTGCCTTTCTAGTTCTTATTTTATTTGGATAATAGTTTCATAATGTACTATGTTTGTGTGTGATTAAAGTTTGTGCTCGGAAAAGTAGTTTTCGCTATGTGGCTTTTTATTTTATTCCTCATAATCTCATAGTATAAATATTGATTTCCAAGTCTATTCAGATTATTTGATTTTTGTCTATATTCGATATGCATCTTATTCTATTTGTATTTAGTCTGTTTAATTTTATTTTCTTATTTTCCTTGAACAACTAAAATAATAATTGAAAAAAAAAAGACCTTATATATATATATTTAGAACATCTACAACAATTGTTATTTGTACTCCTATCAGCTCCAAGGTTTTAATAATGAGTTTGAGGGATGTATTATGTAAACTTAAAAACTCTGAATAGCTGAGTCAAACTTTGAGAGTTAAAAAAAAAAAAAAATACACTAACCATATATGTAACTTATAATTACAATCATTTCAAAACGATATAGAATTGGGTATGAAGAAGTGATCTAAACATGAAGAAGTGGAAATTGCCCCCGGGAGATTAAATTAATTAAATCCTGCCGGAAGAGTGAATGGCTCCTAAAGTACCTTTTGGCTTTTGGTATAGCAAAAGAAAAGGCATCCACCCGACCCCTCGAAAATTAGAAGCCATGGAAATACGCACTATGCATCAACCATGCAATGATAATGCCCTTTTTCTGGTAAAAATTGTCCCCAGCTAGTCATAAAGCCCCTTTTTGTTACTTATCTTTTCTTACGCAGAAGAGGATCCTTAAAATACCCAATCTGTCATTTGGCTGCAAAAAGTGTTTTAACAGTTGAATAAAAATTAAAAATACATAATTTTTTAAGAAAATGCTATCTATACACTTATTAATAGATTATTTGAATAATTAGGATGGATTGCAGTGTATCTCTTTTTTTATTTTTTTTTACTTGATTTGCATATTACTCTCTTTTGTATAAAAGCACGAACGTCAGCACCTGTTAAATTCAAAAAATCATGTATGCAACGATCACAAATTTCATTGAAATGAATTGCACGTTTTGTTAAGGAAAGGACAATAACAGTCATATCAAATAAAGGGTTGCCGGAACTGTTATGGTTTATTGGTATAAATACCCGTTTCCAACATGATGGACCAAACTTCAATCTTTCTACCTTTCCAATTATCAGATTTTATTAAAAATATAAATAAATTAATTAAGGTTCATAATGACTTTATAGTAGTCTATTAATACTAATCTTTAAATGAGATTGAACAAATTCAAATTAGTTTTCTCTATTTATAACAATTTTGTAGGCTAAGAATGTTAAACTGATCTTTTAAATGAAATAAACCAAATTCAAATCCTCATTCTTCATTGTTATGAAAAAACCAAAAAACAAAAAGAAAAGAAAAAGAAAAAGATTTGCATAGGCATGTCGAGGAAGCATAAGCAAACCTAAGTGTGACGTGTGCTTCATTCATGGAGAGATCACTATCATCTTTGTTACGAAATAATGAAGACGAAAAATAAAGATTGAAATGACAAAGACACAAAATTGTTTACCCAGTTCATCACGGATTGTGACTACGTCTGGGGGCGCTACCAAGCCAGGATATTCACTATATGTTAGAGAGAGATGTGTATTACATAGATGGGCTATTTATAAAAAACCCTAATGACAATTTTACGTGAACTGCCTAAAATACCCTTACTAACAATAATAATGCCTTTTGGGAAGAGTTACAACTCTTCTATATACCCCTTCAAGAAAAGTTACATTGTTTCATATACAAGAAACATGTCCCTTCGCATATATATTGAGAAGAATTATGACTTTTCAAAGGTGTACAGTATTCAGGCTCCACAACCCAACAATCTCCCACCTGGAGACTGAATCTCATGTAAGCCACTTCTCAATCTCTCATCAGTAACTTGCACCAAATGGTAGCGCCAAGACTTCTCTTCAAGTTTCAAGCCCAGTTGAAGCCATACATAGCTTCAACTTCTCTAAGGTCACAACCTTAGTCAACATATCAGCAGGATTCTCGCTCCCTTGAATCTTCACTAGCTGCAAGATCTTTCTCTCCAAGAGATACCGTATGTAGTGATACTTCAACTCAATATGCTTTGTTCTTGAATGAAATGCTGGATTCTTAGCCAAGAAAATAGCACTCTGACTGTCACTGTATAGGGTACCATCCTTATGCTTTTTCCCCAATTCACTTAAGAAATTCTGCAACCATACCATCTCTTTACTTGCCTCTGTCACTGCCACATACTCTGCTTCTGCAGTTGATAAGGCTACGATCTTCTGCAACTTAGAAGCCCAAGATATCGCTGTACCACCCAAAGTAAATACATACCCGGTTGTACTCCTTCTCTTATCTAGATCACTAGATGCCAAATCCGCATCAACATATCCTGCCAACTTGCAATCCTTGCCTTGAAAACACAAACTCCTATCTGTGGTACCTCTCAAGTACCTAAGGATCCATTTCAGTGCTTCCCAATGCTGTTTGCCCGGATCGCTCATAAAACGGCTAACAACTCCCACCGCATGCGCAATATCTGGTCTCGTACAAACCATGGCATACATAATGCTTCCAATCGCCGAAGCATAGGGAATCTTCTTCATATGGGTTCGCTCTTCCTCACTCCTAGGCGACTCTTTGCTAGATAGTTTAAACTGACCACCTAGCGGGACACTCACTGGCTTAGCATCTTGCATATTAAACCGCTTTAATACTTTCTCGATGTACTCAGCCTGTGAAAGATACAACTTCCCCGCCTCTTTGTCTCGAATGATACGCATACCCAAAATCTGCTTAGCCTCTCCAAGTTCCTTCATAGCAAATTGCTCGGATAACTGCTTTTTCAATTTACTCACTTCTCGAGCACTGGACCCTGCTATCAACATATCATCTACATACAGCAGTAGAATGATATAGCTTTGGTCAAATCTCTTGAAGTAACAACAATGGTCGGCATTGCATCTGACAAAGTCAATTTCCTGCATAAACCCATCAAACTTCTTGTACCACTGTTTCGGTGCCTGTTTCAAGCCATATAAGCTCTTCTTGAGCTTACACACAAGGTTAGTGTTACCCTCTGACAAGTATCCTTCTGGTTGCATCATGTATATATCTTCCTCCAAATCACCATGGAGGAAGGCTGTTTTTACATCCATTTGCTCCAATAGCAAGTTCTCTGCAGCTACCATACTCAACACAATACGTATAGTGGTTAGCTTCACAACAGGAGCAAAAATGTCAGTATAGTCAATACCATGTCTCTGCTGAAACCCTTTCACAACCAGCCTTGCCTTGTAACGCTTGCTTCCATCAACCTCCTGCTTAATTCTATAGACCCATTTATTATGCAATGGTTTCTTGCCCTTTGGAAGCTCGACAAGTTCCCAAGTATCATTGGACATCAATGAATCCATCTCATCATCCATCGCAAGCTTCCATTTGGCTCGATCCTGTCCCTGGCTAGCCTCTGCATAACATTCAGGTTCACCACCATCAGTTAACAGCAGGTAATAACTTGACGGTGAATACCTGTCTGGTGAACCACACACTCTGGTAGACCTCCGCAGCGGAGCTATGGGCAGTGGTGTACTCTGCTCTGCCTCAATAACAACCTCATCATTCTGAACAGCCTTGCGCCCACCTGAGTTCGAAATATCTAACTCAACAATCTGGGTACCTACACTGTTAGAATCTGGTGCATCCAATCTGTCCTTGTACAGAACCTGCTCATTAAATATGACATCTCGACTACGAATAACTTTTCGATTACGTTCATCCCAGAATCTATAACCGAACTCATCACCACCATATCCAATAAACGTACATTTAACAGATTTAGCATCTAATTTAGTTCTAGCAGCAGCATCAACATGAACATAAGCAATACAGCCAAATACTCGAAGAAACGACAGGTTTACCTCTTTACCACTCCAAGCCTCCTCTGGTATGCCGTTCTCCAAAGGGGCTGATGGTCCTCTATTGACCAAGAAGGCAGCAGTGTTGACTGCATCTGCCCAAAACATCTTGGGTAACCCACACTTCAGCCTCATGCACCTAGCACGTTCATTAAGTGTTCTGTTCATGCGTTCTGCAACGCCATTATGTTGAGGAGTTCCTGGCACAGTCTTTTCCATGCGAATACCATTATTAGCACAAAATTCTTTAAACTCACTGAGCTCATATTCACCACCATTATCAGATCTCAGACACTTCACTTTCAGGCCTGTTTCAACTTCTACCAGAGCTTTCCACTTTCTAAAGATATTAAAAGCATCAGATTTATTTTTTAGAAAATAAACCCATACCTTTCTAGTGGAATCATCAATAAAAGTCATGTAATATGACGCACCACCAAGAGATGTCACCGGCGCTGGTCCCCATAAGTCACTGTGTACTAACTCAAGCTTCTGCTTTCTCAAAGTTCTGCCTTCGAGAAACTTACCCTCTTCTGTTTCCCGAGTACACACTCCTCACACAATCCGACTTCAGTTGTCTTGAGGTCCGGCAGTTTTCCTTTTGAACACAGCTCCTTCATCCCTTTCTCACTCATATGACCTAGTCGGCAATGCCACAAATCTGCATCACTGTATGCTCCTGTAAGAGCAATACTATCCTTGAGATTTGTCGTCGTATACAATGTACCCTCCTTCTTGCCTCGAGCCACCACCATGGCTCCTTTTGTAATTTTCCAATTATTGCAGCCAAAGGTTACATCATAACCTTCATCATCTAACTGCCCAACCGAGAGTAAATTTCTTTTCAACCCAGGGATATGTCTCACGCCATGCAACTGTAATACAGATCCATTCGGTGTTTTGATCTGAACATCTCCCTTCCCCACGATTTTCAGAGGTTCGTCATCAGCAAGATAGACTTCTCCAAAATCACCAGAAGTATATTCTTCCATTAACTCTGCACCACTGCAAGAATGAAACGATGCTCCAGAATCCAAAACCCACGATTCCAATGGACTGCTCACACTCAAAATTAATGCATCTTCGGTTTCATCTACTGTTGCATTTGCCTCCTTCTTTTTCTTCGGTGCTGTGCACTGATTCTTGAAGTGACCAAATTCCTGACAGTTCCAACACTTGATTTTACTCAAGTCCCTTTTCGATGCACTTCTTCCCCTGTTCCGACCTCTTGATTTCGATCTACCCCGATTCGTTTCCTTCGAATCAGATCTGCCCCTATTTCCTGTGTTCAAAACTGACCCTGAAGTAATACCTAATTCCTTCTTGCGAATTTCTTCACTAATGATCAGATCTCTTACTTCGTCAAATTTCAACTTCTCTTTCCCCGATGAAGCACTAACAGCTGTAACTGTTCCGCTCCAACTCTCCGGTAAGGAAGACAGCAAAATTAGGGCTTGGACCTCATCATCGAAATCAATATCCACAGCGCTTAATTGGGTTGTGATCAAATTGAACTCGTTAAGATGATCGGCAACCACAGTATTCTCTGACATCTTTAGGTTGAAGAGACGCCGCATCAGATGAACCTTGTTTGCTGCTGATGGTTTCTCATACATCTCCGATAACGTCTCAAACATCTCCTTAGTGGATTTCGCTTTTGCTGTATGAAGCGCAACGTTCCTGGACAGAGACAAGCGAACCACGCTCATCGCCTTCCTGTCCAACAATTTCCAGTCTTCGTCCTTCATATCCTCTGGTTTTGTACCCAGAGGCTGATACAGATCTTTACCATACAGATAATCCTCGACCTGCATCTTCCAGAATCCGAAATCTGCTCCGTCAAACCTTTCAATCGGCAATTTTCCGTCACCCATCATATCTATCCCACCGAACCTTGCTCTGATACCAATTTGTTACGAAATAATAAAGACGAAAAATAAAGATTGAAATGACAAAGACACAAAATTGTTTACCCAGTTCGTCACGGATTGTGACTACGTCTGGGGGCTACCAAGCCAGGATATTCACTATATGTTAGAGAGAGATGTGTATTACATAGATGGGCTATTTATAAAAAACCCTAATGACAATTTTACGTGAACTGCCTAAAATACCCTTACTAACAATAATAATGCCTTTTGGGAAGAGTTACAACTCTTCTATATACCCCTTTAAGAAAAGTTACATTGTTTCATATACAAGAAACATGTCCCTTCGCATATATATTGAGAAGAATTATGACTTTTCAAAGGTGTACAGTATTCAGGCTCCACAACCCAACAATCTTTGATGGCAAATCTTTCAAAAATTAAGAGGTTTTGGCACACAATTACAAAGAAAATGGAGAAATGCAAACATCAAGTAATAAGAATATCATTTTTTAATCTAGGCTAGATGATGGTGCATTATTCTAATGTCCAAGCTTCTCATTGTGAAATATGTGTAGTTAGTCCTTTCGTATTTGCATTAGTTCACATGACAAAATTAACAAGTATCTAAAGACATTCATTGAATATTCGTAAGCTCAATTACTGGGCAAAGATAACTTAGGCATAGGTTGGCTATAAAGTAGAAAGAGTAATCCTAACTTGCTAGGATTTCGTCTGGGTTATCTATAAGGATATGCCTTTTTCCTTTATTAGAAAAGTTCATCAGTTCAGGAAGCTATTTTATGATCGTTTAAAAAAGTGTGTACAATAATTTTAGGCAAGTGCATAATGGCAAGTTAGGAGTGACAAGAACATATTATACTCATTTTTTATTATATGAATCATGCTAAATTATTATTGATTTTATAGAAATCAGAAGGAAATGGTACTTAAGTAAGTTTATTATGATATTTCAAGTCTTTTAGGACTTATAATGCAAATACAAGAATTTTAGAGGAGTTTTATGTAACATGGCAGATGTAATTTTTCAAGGCCGGCCTATCATGGAATTAAGGCTGCCGACCTTTAACAAGAAAAGATCAATACCGGCTTTGGAGAAACAACATTGCTAGCCTTCATCAAAACAAGGAACGCCGGACAATACAGGACCAACACTATTAGCCTTTAACCTACTTACATCAACGTTGCCTTGAAAGTTGCTAGCCATCTTGCTACATAAATTAATTCCAATTTTAAGTCCAACATGAAAGCCATCAGCCTTGAGCCAGTCTTCAATGTGATGAATGAAATTCCATTATTTTCCCTATAAAGTTTGCCCTGTGTTGTTGTATCTAGGAGATTCTTTTCAATCAAGTCTTATCATATCAGATATCATATTAGATATTAGGAAACCTAGATTAGATTAGTTGAGAGAGTTGTTCCATTCCAAATCGATTATTGATTGAGAACTTGGAATCGCTTTGAAGATTGGAGACCATCTTTTGTGAAGATTTGCTATTTAGAGTTTTCATATTGTCATCTAATTGAATTGATGATCTCTAAAGTTTTATTTATTTATGTAATTCAAAGTTTGGTTTTTCTTTTTAGATATAAAGAATTGCAAATTCTCCTATTATTTGTTACATTGTTATCAATCGCATGGATTTCTAAACTTTCTTATGGGAATATGATGAAACCCTAGGATACTTAATATGATGATTGTAGCCATGTTATAGAATTATTAGATATGTGGAATATTCAAATTGTAATTCCTACTATAAATCGTGTTTCTTGATTGAACTAGGTTTATAGAAATTTTAATAACTCAGAAGGAAAATTAGGGTTCATAAGGAATTCTTAGTTAAGGTAAAATAACAATTACAAAAGCGGTGATATTTAATCTTATTTAGAAATTGTTCTAGAGGTTAATGCAATATTTTTAATTAGTTTCTCACTAAGGGATTAGGATAGATTAATTTAGGGCATTAGTCAATCATAGAATTGGAATATTCATGATTGTAAATTGGAGCCCATAGTTAATTTGTATAACGGAAGCTAATGGATTAAATTGTGGTTTTAAGTCTTTAAAACTTGGAAAAGAATTAAAGCTTTGATAATTTTATATGAATATCCACATAACTAATGATTATTATAAAATGATGGCAATCTGATTGGTAAAACTAGGATGGATTCTGTTTTTTCCATATTGAATTAATATATTTTTTTCAAACACTCTCTTTGTTCTTAGCGACAATCTAGGCCTATCAGTAGTTAATTAGTAAATTCTCTAAATTTGATTACCTAAATAATATTATAATCTAATATCAGTTTAGTAGTTAAGTAATCCTCATCAGATCGAGACTCTATTCATCCTATATTAGTTTATCTAACCCAGTATACTTGTTGGTAAAATTCGCTTTTATTTTTATCTACACATTCACAACGGATCATGGAGCTTCAAATAAATGAACTTTGAAAAATTAAGAACTCTTCAATAAGTTGGTTTCCTAATTTGAGATCATCGAGCTAAATGATCTTCTTGCCTTAAATAAACAGATAGTCAAGATAGTCAATTACCCATTTAATAAAAGGCTATAAAGCTCTCTAATAGAAAAGCTCCTCATAATCCTTCTTGGCTAGGTTTAATAGCTTGGGCTAGTCAATCTAAGATCAAATAGGTTGGCCCATGATCGAGTCAAGTTATGCCTAAAAGCTAATAACCAAAATTATCTATAAACAAAAGCAATAAATAATAACATAAAAAATAAAAAGCAAATAAACGTTGAAATCTCAAAAGATCATGTAGATTTAAATGCTTCAATTATTCTTGAGCTTGGATCTATTTCTACTGAATTCTATTTTTTCCAGACCAAGAATTCTTGTTATCTGCCCGTAAAACTAAACAATTCGATTCACAATCCTATTGAAGATCTTTTTGGATTCAAGGAGTTGCATGGTACCCTCATCTTTCGTAGAAGGGGCAAAGTTGTCCTCTCGTGACCATTAGGGGCGTACCCGCATAGGTCAACATGACACGTACATATAATACACATATATAGTTGTATATATACACGCACAAAGTATGGAGTTAGTCTAGATAAATGATTAATATTTTCTTCTTTTTAGGTTCATTCCACCTTTTTTAATTTCCTTTGGGTCAAAACTTTATTCTTTTTTGGGGGGTTATTCTTATAATTACTGAAAAGATGAATTTAATTAATTAATTAATTAATTACATATGTATGATGAATGGCCAATAACATTTAAACAAATGGAAGGATAATGGATGATTTCCAAAGTGAAAAACTACTATTCTCATTTTGCAAAAATCATATTAAAATATTACTAACATTTATCCATCAGCAACAGATAACATCAGAATCTTACTGCCAGAAGCATGGGGTTGGTCAATTTTATCCTCATTTCCTAATAATGCAATTATGTATATAAAATTATTTATATATAAGGAATCTCCCCAACGATAATTAATTAAAAACTATGGTTGACCATGAGTAAATACTATCAATGCTACTCATCCTAGCTATATAATATAATATACCCCCGGTGAATGCATGCGAGTTGACTTCATGCAAATATAGATATACTATAATCTATATGCCAGTTTTTGGGTGCAATTCAAATTTAGGTATTGTCATCAATCTCTTTATAATTATTTTCTCCACCGACATACCAACGTACAATTTAAATTTGTTAGCTTTCCCTTTTGAACGAAGATAAAACAATAATAAAAAATAAGAAAAGGAGAAACAAAAATATGAGTTTAACTACACTCTTCTTATTTAATCAGATATTATATTATTGTATTATATTCAAAAGTGATGATTGATAGCCTTGTACCATTGTGAATTTTAGACAGCGTGATATTGTTGATGAATTATTGACACCAATTTGAGAAAAAATAATTCTATTCATTCAATGTCTTTATTAATGTATTAAACTATATTTAAATATGAGTCTTACCATTTAAACTTTTACTAGTTAAATATGAATCTAATTGGTTCGATTTTTATTGAAACTTAAACTAAATTGTAATTAATAGTTTGAGTTTTATTTTTTTAATCCAAAACAAACAATATAGTTAGAATAGAACAATTTCCAAACCATTAAATGATGGTTTAATTCAGTTTGGATTATAAATTGAACCATATTTCATAATTTAAGAATAGTATAATTATATAACATTTAATCATATATGAAAAGACACTAAATTTATATTGCAATTATAAGTATAAATCTTAAATCATATAAAAGGTAAATCAAATCAATATTCATACAACTAAAAAAATTTAAAATGTTCATTAACAACTAATTCTGTTCATAAAATTAGCATGTAACATATATCTTAAGGCAATCTCTTTATATAGTTTATAAATTATGGATGTGAAAATTAATAAATAACCATTTGAGAAATCACAGTAGCGTGATTGAGGAGTTCTTATTAAGCTCGAAGTTAGCCAAAACCATTATCATCTCCATCATTCTTGTTACCTCCATTTAGGTTACCTTACACATTATCAACCATTTGATCAGATATCATATTGTTTTTATAAAGCATGTTAGATCCATGGCCCATGTTCAATTCGATCAGCATTATTTTAATTCGTATTGGACCTAACCATTTGGATTTAAATAAATCTTAAGTGATTAAATAAACCAAAAAATGAGCTTAGCTCGATTGGCAAAAGGAAGCAATGGGATGAAGGAGGCCAGGTTTCGAATCTTACTCTCTCAGCTAAACCGTCTTACGCCATACATCCCTTGACACTCCTAAATTCAACACCACCCAAACCTAACGACCACAAAATAAGCGCCATCACCCCCCCAAAAAACCAAACTCAGTCCACCAAGAAAGGGAGACCACTAACTAAATTTCCTTTTTTACAGGTTTTGAAGACACCAGCCAAGTTGCACTTTAACCCACATCTGCGCCAAGTCCGACCTGAGCCCCCCTACCCGATCCACTTCTATTTGTGCAGTAGTTTCGATGCGCATTTAACATGGCCTCTGCTTCTTCTTTAGTTTAATTATTTTTCTTTTATCTCTTATTAACATTACGTTCATTGCTTTAGATTTGTAAAAAATGTAAATACTCTTGCAGGTACTTGTAAGCTCAAGAAAAAGTGAAAAGAAAAAAAAGAAAAAAAAAGAGACATATTATTATATCATATAGTACATAATCTTATGCAAACTGCACGATATACACATTAGAAATGATCACGGATCTATATGGCTAATAATATGTGATTAGGGTGTAATATATGCCATATAGGTTTATGATTGAAAAAATGTGTGTGTGTGTGTGAAATGCATGCTATATTTATGCTCTTATTTAGATGATATTAGATACGTTAGTTTAAATAAATGAAACCTAAAGATATAAAAACAAGTCTACCTTTAGAATATGAATAGCATCCCATTGTGAATATCATTATAGTTATATTTGACCAAAGTTTGTTAATACATGAGTAGATTATTAAGTAAAAATGTTAGAACTTTAGAATAAAAATGGCTCACATTAGACTTGTTAATTTTGCAAATGCTATAGTGATATGTCGTATGATTTTAAGTGGATATGATCATCGCAAAATAAAAAATAATAATAAATGAAAATAGAAAAGACAAAAAGCCCTTGAAGTCCTTTTCTTCATTGTCTTTATTAAAAACTAAAAAAAATAGAAAAAATTATAAAATCAACAAAATTCTTCTTTTTTTTTTTTTTTTTTGCTTTCCCATATATGGGTATATATAAAGGTTTTGCTAGTTCATATATATATATATATATATATAATATCACTTTAGTTATTTTATAAAATACCAAAACAAAATAAATGGGGTTTTCTAAAAAAGTTATATCTTTTTAGGAGTTTTTAAAAGCAAGGCACAAAAATTAGACTTTTTAGGACTTTTTCAAAAACAAAAATCAAATTGATTAAATAACTTACACTTTATGGGTTTCTTGAATTAAAATAAACCAACGTAGTAAAATTTTATAAAATCAAAACAAACTATAAAAGCCTAATTCTGGATAACAAATGCATAGGTGCCTAGGCAATCTCAATAATAAAAAAAATTTCCGGTATTTTCAAAACAAAAGTATATATAAAAAATAACAATAAATAATCGTTCGAGGCATTTCTTTGTAAATATGAATAATATCTTCTTTTAGGACTTCGTTTGTTAAAATAATATAAACTCTTTTAAACTAAATATAAAAATTGAAAATCCAAATTAAACTCTACTTTTCTTTATAAGCTTTTGGCCCATATAATTCAAAATTTTAAAATCTATTTAAAGCTTAGATATCCGTTTAGGTTTTAAAATAGCAGCCCCTAGATCCATTAATTTTTAGTTTTTTTTTTTCACACGAGTCAATGGTTGAATCGAAAACCAGATCACTCATTTGGCTTCTAGTTTACTCTTTTTTTCTAGCTTTAGCCAATGGCGACTTCGGTTAAAATATTTATTAAAAAAAGGGGTGTTACACAAAAATCCTATTAGTTCCTTGGCAAGTTCTCATATCAAACGAGCCAAGTTTGATACGGTTCGAAACCTTTAGAAGCTAAATTCGGATTCAACACTCATCAACTATCAGGATGATAGATCTTTCTTATTGCATTTTAATTTTATTTGCACACACTCTCTCTATTTCTTTAACATTTCTTTCCCTCCACTCAACCAACCTGTCTGTTCTACATTTATAAAATTCATTCAAATCGAGCTATAAATATAAAGTTTACAAGAAAAACTTATTTATTTAATCTATATGATTAAGAATTTAAGATAATTTAAAAAGTTTTATTCTTTTTCGATTCATAACTTATTTCAAACAAAATATTAGAAAATAAATTAATTTTGAATCTACTTCGTCTTTTACTATGTATAATATATTATGAATTAAGACTTATTATGAAAAAAAAACTTAATTTCTTTATTCTTTTTACATTTATTATGTATTTCGAGTTTTTTAATATTTATGTAAACATATATACAATTTTTCAAAGTTATTCTACATGGGATGCAAGTCTAATTTGAGAATGTTGATTGGAGGAACTATTTAATAAACGGGGGTTCGTAAATGAGTAGCCTATGCCGGACCATAAGATAGTATACAAATTCAGTTCTGTTTTGTGTCCAAGTTTACTTTATTTATTATTCGTGGAGATTTTAGCGAGCCAGAACACTTTATAAATATGCGGAATTGTATTATTTTAAGAATCTTGTAACTCCCTTAAGCATGCGTCTCTGTTAAAAGCCACTGCCACACCCATGCCATCCTACGTATGCTTTAATCAGTCTATATATAGAGTTGAGTTAATGGCATCCACCAAACATTTTAAAGCTTATATCATCGTTGCATGCCCATTTGCCAGTGGCCACTAGAAATACCCGTCATAAATTAAATGCATCATCATATGGAAATGTGCCTTCCAAGTTGGTCAACTATGTAATTGTCTGGGCGAGGTTGGGTTCTGCGGACACCTACTACATGGCATAATAATAAATAATTAAAGTCTGTTTAAATATAAAGAAACAATGAAAAAAAAAATTAGGCACTTAAAATTTGATTTTGAACAACTCGATATATAAAATAAAGTTTTTATTAATCTTTTTCATACCTAGTTAGGTTTTAAATTTTGGTATCTTAACAAATTTCTCGTGGATATTTTTCATACCTTATTCAACTTTATTCAAGTCCTAAACTTATCAAACCAAACTTTAGATTTAAAAAAAAAACCAATAGAAACCTTATTTGAATATCAAATTGTTCAAAATCAAACTTTAGGTATCTAATTATTATTTTTACGAAAGTTCAAGTATCATTTTTATCATTAATTCAAATTGTAATTATAAGTATTAATATACTTATTATACATCTCACAGTTTGTAATGGAGTTTTTATGAACCTATCACAATGGCGTTTTCCTGTAAATCCACGCGCAACTTATTTCAACTACAAATTTAAGGTTTCTTTTGACTTTTTCAATATTATAAAATAAAAAAAAAAAATCCTTATATTAAACCGTGATATATATAGATTAATATATGTGAACCATAAGTTCTATAAATCGAATTAAATATAGTTTTTCAATGACTTCAGCAAAACCTATACCTTATGTCATATACACGTTTTTTTTCTTTTTTTAATCGAGCATATATAATGGCATGTGAAATTGGATCTTCACACTAAAAGAAAAGTGTGGTCCTTTTGGCTATAAAAGTAAAGTGTCTTCCTTCTGGCTATAAATTAAACATCGTAAATTACTCGAGTTTGACTCGGTAATAATTTGAATTTAACTTGATTGTAATCAAGTCAAGTTTGGGTTTTAAAAATAAAGCTTGATCGAGTTCGAGTTCAACTTGAAACTAAAATTTCAAGTTTTTCATTCAAGTGGAGCTCAAGCTTAACACTGTATTATCTCAACTTGACCCATTTAAAACCCTAGGTTTCTTGTTCCCCACACACTAAGAACAAACTATATTATGCTCATCGATGAAAAAAACACTAATAACTTAAACCATCTCAAATTATATTATCACACATTTAGCCTTATTTAGGTATGGCATATGACTAATTTTGGATTATTAATTCAGTATTTTAGATAAAGTATTGAATAGTATTATATTTTACATGTCTTTTAAACTATTCTTACACTTCTATTAAGCTTCAGATATTGTTAATCAATATTAAGTAATAAAAATTAATATCCATACTGTGTGCAAAAGCTTAAACTTTTATATCATAATGCTTATAGTGCTAATCTTAATATAATATCAGTTCATATGTACACTCATTACAACACCATTATAATCCCACTCAATTAAATTATCCGTCTCGGCCCACAAGTAATACTTAAAGAATCTAATAACTCACCCAAAACTACAAGAATAGTTTCATTTAATTTTTTTTATTCTTTTTGCTCAAATTTCAATTTAAACGGTTTTCACCGTGATATAGCAATGAGACACCACGAACTTTAAAGGAAGAATTTGGCCAGATCTTTCTCACAAGTACAGCAATAGTGATATCGTATACAAATTTCAAGATGATCGCTAATTACAATTTCTGAACTAGTAGGATCATATATTACTTACACATGTTCTTGCCCTACTTCAATTCGATATTTGACTCCATCCCTTTATATCCAATTTATTATATAACAGTCGACCTTATCATAAAATAAATATCTATTCCTCCTCCTAAATTTAACTTCCTACTTAAAAAGTTCAACCTACTATATGCTTTTTTCTTTTTAACAATCACTACAAGAAAACAGGCCTTTAGAGACAAAAAATTTGCGACGGAAAGTAGAAAATGTAGTTATAATTTGACAAATAAAATCTGCGACGATAGTTTTTGTGAAGAAAATTCACGTTTAGAGACAGAAATTTGTCTCTAAAGCCTAGTTTTCTTGTAGTGAATTATTAATTTTTTTTACGCCTTTACAATCCTATAACACCCTTCAAACTGTAGTGCATGGAGCTTAACGGTTTAGAATATTTTATAGAACCTTTAGAATTTTCTACCATATAAATATAGGATTAATATTGCGAATGGTACCAGAATTTTAGCAAAATATGTAATTAATTATTTAAACTTTAAAATTGATAATTTAATACATGGATGAACATTGAAATTGATTGATTTAATACATTGAATAACTTTTTGTGTATACCAATAATACATCCATCAAAATGGCTAAAACTGTGATGCGATCGCATGAACCCTAGGTATGAAAAACCTAAGACCCAATCGTTCGCTGATGAAAATCGAAACCTAGGATTGTCTTGAAATGAGTAAATAAGCAACTTGACCCCAATTGAACCAAAGTTATCAAAGTAGTAATCGGAAGTTGACCTTAACCAAACCTATCGATTGAAACCAGAATTATCCAAACGGAGCTTGACCCTAATTACACCTATTAATTAGAACCATAGCTATTTCAAACAATTCTTATCACAAGAACCAAATAGAAAGCTCTCATACTAGAGAAAACTCCTAAGAAATATTCATATTAAAGTATATTATCAAACTGACTGTTTTTGATGTTTACATTCATTTGGTTTTATATAGTCAAACAAAGAAATTTCAAAAGACAAATAAAATAAAACAGACGAATAAAGAATGTCGACAGCCTTTAATTATATGCTGACGACCTATATTGACTACACGGGCAGTGTTGAAGGCGGCTCTTAAAATTTGCATTCTAGGAACTTCAAAACTAGTAGAAGGCCAGCAACTTAACTATGCAAGGCCAGTGGCGTTAAGTTGCAAACCTGGCGGCTTTGGGCTTGCACATAGTCCAATCAGCTTCAATCCTATAACTTTGATCCTTAATACTTGATTTGCTTAGGTTATTTTGCTCTATTGTTAATGTGTTTCTCGAAACTCCAACATTCTTTGAAAAATATTATTTTTCTTTATTGTCCCCACTTGATCCTTATCATTCCCTCCTTCTACGAAAAGATTCGTTGTGAATCTTCACCATCTTTGCAATCAATGAGAACGAATCATTTCCTCTTGGATACAACTTGGAATGTCACTACTATAGAAATTTCTTCCTATGCATTTGCACCCAATTATCTATTTCAATTGCAATCTCCTTTACAGCAAATAGTGGAAGAAAGTCTTTCAAAGGTGGTGTTTCAGTTGGGCCTTCTTTGAACTCCTGCAACAGAGAAACATCTACACTAGATAGATAACGATTTAGATCATTAGTATAAAAACATTCTTTCTAGTACATGGTACAATTGATTGTTGTTCTTCATTTTCATCTTCATTGACTTGCACTTTCAAAGTACCTTGAATCACCAAATATTCCTCTTACCTGGATTCTCAATTTTACTATCATCCTTCAATGGTGGCATAGGATCTTCATTTTATTGTCCACTCTCTATCTCAATCTCACTTTTGATACCACTTTCTTTTTCATTTCGATTTTCAATTATTCTTTCTTTTTCTCTCTCTATTTCTTTTGTTCTCTCATTTTTTCCTTGAGCATTCTTTTCTTCACTCTCAATCTTTTCATCTTCTCCTTTACATTCACACCCTTTTGCTCCTCCTTAGATTTAGATATGGCCTTATCCTCCTTTTCTCTCCAATTCGTTTTACAAGAATTCTTAGAAACCAAATTTGATGTGGATACAAGATAACCATCTTGTTTATGAACAATCTTTTTGCCTTTCCAAGCACCACTCATACCATAATCAAAATCCTCTTCCTCCTCCTCCTTATCCATATGTCTTCTAGAGAATTTAGGCTTAGATGGAAATTCAAGATCATCTATTCCTATTCAAATGATGGAATCCATGTTGAAAAACCTTCATCATCAATTTCATGTCTCTTCTAGAAATTTTTTTACCACTACTCATTTTTTTAATAGATTTTCTTCTTTCTTAAACAAATCTCAATCAAACCCTAAAAGCACAATTTTTTGTTTTACCAATTTCTCTCTTTTTTTTATCCCAATTCAAGAACAAAACACTCAACCAAATGTCGAAAATGAATAACAATAAAGGATAGAATTACCCGATTCAAGAAACCAAAGCTTTGACACAAAACGATGCGATCGCATGAACCCTAGTATGAAAAACCTAAGACTTAATCGCTCGTTGATGAAAATTGAACCCTAGGATCGTCTTGAAATGAGTAAATAAGTAACTTGACCATAATTGAACCCATCAATTGAAACCAAAGTTGTCAAAAGTAGTAATCGAAACTCGACCCCAACCAAACCTGTTGATTGGAACTATAGTTATCCAAACGGAGCTTGACCCTAATAACACCTGTTAATTAGAACCACAACTATCACAAACAGTTCTTATCACAAGAACCAAATAGAAAGCTCTCACACCGGAGAAAAATCTCAAGAAATATTCATATCGGAATAAATGATCAAACTGACTGCTTTTGATGTTTACATTCATTTGGTTTTATACACTTAAACAAAGAAACTCACAAGACAAAGAAAATAAAACAAATGGATAAAGAAGGCCGACAGCCTTTAATTATACGCTAGCGATCTATATTGCCTACATGAGCAGTGTTGAAGGTTGCTCTTAAAATTTGCATTCTAGGAACTTCAAACCTGGTAAAAAGCTGACGGCTTAAGTAGGCAAGGCCAACAGCATTGAGTTGTAAAGCAGACGGCTTTGGGCCATCACACAGGTCCAATCAACTTCAATCTTGCAACTTTCATCCTTTAATACTTGACTTGCTTGTGTTATTTTGATCTCTATCGTTCATGTGTTTCTTGAAGCTCCAACAATCTTTAAAAAATATTATTTTTCTTTGTTATCACCACTTGATCCTCATCACGTTGTCATCTGACGTAGTATTTTAACTAATATGATAGAGATATTATTGACATGCACGAAAAGTTCTTTTAGGTACTAAATTAATCAATTTTAAAGTTTAGTTACCTAATTGTATATTTTGTTAAAGTTCATATACCCAAGTGCATACTTTGTCAAAATTGAGGTTTCTAATTGCATATTTTATTGAAATTCAGGTTCATTCACATCACTTACCCATAAATTTTTTATAATCTAAACCTACTAGTGTTTTTAGATCATTTCATTCAAATCTACATTATATTACATTTTATTTATTCAAAATTTACCTCATTTATGATTTACATCATGTAACATCCTCAATGAGTATAAATAAGACAAGAGAGACGAAAAATAGAAACATATAAATGACATAGGGAGAAAAGTGGAAGAAATGAAAATATATATATATATATATATATCTTAGGATTAATGACCAAAATGGTACATAAACTTTCGCAAAAAAAAAAAAAGATAATTGAAATTTAGTTTTGAATAATTTGGTACCTAAATAAATTTTTCAATGACTTTTTTCATACTTGAAGTTTGGTTTTGACAATTTTGGTATCTAAATAAAGTTTTTGTTAACTTTTTTCATACCTGAAGCAAGTGAAATGAGGTATGAAAAAAGTCTATGAAAAGTTTGTCTATGTATCAAAATTATCAAAATCAAACTTTAGATATAAAAAAAAATCATCAAAAACTTTATTCAATTACTAAATTGTTCAAAACCAAATTTTAGATACTATTTTTATCATTATCCCTATTTCTTATGAGTAATGGGTTTGAGCTACATCTAGTATGTTTAATTCTTCTCGTCTTGGTAGTTTTTGGATGGAAAATATAAAAATCATTTTATATTTATAGTTAGCAGTTAGTGATTCTTATAGGATGACACAAGATACCCTTAGACTCTATATACGTTAGAGTATAAATTCAAGGATTGGTATAGGTTATAAATAATGGTACTCTTATCTTACCAAATGGAAGTAGGTTAGAAAAATTGTACCCAAAACCTATTATATGACCTTATCTAGATCCTATTTAATCGAATACGATACACAGAATACAGGACATGATAGGATCTCCTGCACATGCCAAAGATGTTTTCTGTTTCATGTTTTAATAGAGTTCAAAATTTCAGATCGCACAGAGCATAAAGAGTTAGTTTTCCTTCGTACAAAGGAACAACCAACAATTTTTGAATGACTAACTTCTAGATATAAACTAAAAGTGGCAAAATGAAAACGTTAAAATAATTTTGTTATATCGCTTAGGTATCCCCATTAAAAGCAAAACGGTTTAATATCATGAATGATATTTGAATTTTGATAAAATATGCAATTAGATATCTGAATTTTTAAATTGATCAATTTAGTATCTAAACTTTGAATTGATCAATTTAATACCTAAAAGAATTTTCGTGCACGCCAACTATATATCTATCAAATTCTTTTAGGTACTAAATTGATCAATTTAGAAGTTTTTTAGGTATTAAATTGATCAGTTTCAAAGTTCAGGTATTAAATTTATTAATTTCAAAATTTAGGTACCAAATTTCATATTTTGTCAAAATTTGTTTATCGTTCACGACATTGCCTCGAAGTAAAACTATGGAATCTAGCTAAAGCAATAAAACAATCAAAATATTTGAATCCTTATAATATTATTTTGGATTTATTTCGGGAATGGCATTTGAACTTTGGCAAAGTATGCAATTAAATATCTAAACTTTAAAATTGATTAAATTAGTATTTAAAATAGCTTTTCGTGATACCAGTAGTACCCTCATCAAATCGGCTAACATTATAGCTAATGGCATATTTTGTTAAAGATCAAGTACCATTCACAACATTTATCATTTTATCTTATTATTTCGAAACTAAAGCTTTTTATGTTTTTAATGTCTTTGAACATATGTAGGGAGGAGCTGAAAAAAACCTTGACGAGGGCGCAAGTGATGCAGATTATCTTGCAAAATCGGGAATGGATTGGAATTCAGCTCATTGTTTTGCTTGCCCCTTTCCAAATGAAATAAAAGAACTCGTGGTATTCGACTTAAATAAAATATATAATTAAATATTTATATTATTAAATTGATTAATTTTAAAATTTAAATATTCACTTAAATATTATTGGAAAAGAGATAGAAAATGAATAATGAAAGTCAAATAGGATTTATTATTTTCTATCGAGAGAGAGAGAGAGTATAAATAAACAGTGGGATTTATTATTTGACATTATCAAGGAATCTGTCGGAAGAGCGGCGAGCAAATAGATTCTTGACCATTCTCCACCATATGCCTATAAAGCTTTCCGGTCCATAAATGATGCAATGATTTAGAAAATTGTCCATTATTTCAGATTTACTTATTAAATTTGTTGTTTCTTTTTCAATATTATCAACTGCAATTTAGGAAAGTGGGAAATTGAACCCATAATATCTAACGAGTTATTAAATTTGTTATCTATAATAACTCCAGAATATCACTTATTTTTTAAATTAACTATCTAAAATTTAAAGGATAATTTACTATACAAAATCACCCTTTTTTGCATCTAATTACTTGAAGTTTATTTATTTTTGCAATTCACTGTATTGTCATTATACTATAAATGACTTCAAAAAATAATAAGCAGTCATACTTTGACTTTCAGGTAAGTATAGATATAAAAATAATAATAATAATAATAATAATAATAATATAGTTCAAAATGTGACATTTACCCTTTTACCCATCATTGAAGATACTTGTATTCTTTGACTAGTGGTTACTTATCATAATAAAGATGATAAAGATGGTAAACTTGATAAACAAAAGTTCAACAAACCGTAATATTTAATAATTTCAAATTTTAAGTTAAAATTTTGACAATTAAAAGTTCAATTCGATATAATGACTTCAACTTCCAAAATTTATGTAAATGAAAAAAAAATAACACACACATGAAAACAAAATTTTTTACTAATATTTTTTACATTATATTTCTATAAAACATTTTGTTTTCAGAATGGAATAAAAAATTATTTAAAATGACGTCACTCACAGAAAATGGATGTATCTAAAAGTACCAATATATTCTTACCCTAATTATGGCTTGATTATTGGACTGGGTCTCTAAGATAAATGCAGGAATAAAATGGAAAAAAACCAATAAAAAGGTTTTTCTTTAAAAAAAAAAAAACAAATTGTGACTTCTTATTGACAATAATTGGAAAAATCGTAAATTAGAGATTGTGTAAATCAAGCATGACAATAGCTCCACATAGAAGGAATAATTGTCTTGTCTATATTTGTAAAGTCAACCAATCATGGCATAAATGGATAGCATTAATCTGAGCCAGGATTTTGGTTTACTCCAGTTATGGAAATTTTCTTGTTGTTTTACAAGTTGGATTCATGGAGACTTAGACATGAAAGAGATGGAATGCCTTTTGTAATTTTGTAATCCCTTGCATGGAGGACGCCAAACCAAATTTTAATAAAATAGAGAGTATAAGAAAAGAGGGGAATGTGTGGTCTGCCATTTAAAAGTTAGAAAATGGTCTCTTACATGTCCGAAGATAAATAAAGATGTATTTCTTCTCTTATTACAAGAGCATCTGCATCCGCTGTGTTTTTTACATGGATCTCTAGATTAAGTACCTTATTTTTTTAGATCTTAGTGGATGTTGAGAGGTTTTCCAACTTTTTTAGATCCTTGTCAAGAACCCAAAAATGTGATATCAATTAATAATATTTGTTCTTTTGTGTAGAATATAATATATATATATATATATTTCACATTTTCATTATAACATATTTATTAATCTACATTCATCTATCAATTTATTGAAAACAAATTGATACATAAAATTTATATCATTTTGTTTCAAAAAAATAGATATAAATAATATTTTAATAAAAAAACTACAAGTAGAGAAAAAGAGAAAATTTACATGAATATCGATATTATATAATTGCTTTTTTATAATAACTCTAATGTTTATTTAATTAACAACACTAAGAAAACATTTTAAACATAATCAATCAATAATTGATTATTTCATAATTTACATCATAGCAGTAATTTAAAAAAAAGTGTTACTAAACTAAGTCATATAATTGATAATATTTACTAGTTGATGTGATATGAAAAAATATGGGTAATGAAATTATATTTATGGTATGCTATTAATAGAAGTAACCATTCAAGATAATTTATTTAGTTAAATATAGTTTTAAAATGAATGAATTTAATGTTATAAGTTATAATGAAAAAGAAAAAGTTAAGTTAAAAAGAAAAAGAGAGAGAATATCATCAAAGCAATAAATGCATCTTAAAAAAAACGAAATGAAAATTATGTGATGAATCCAAGACCTCTTGTTAAACAAAACACACCTGAATACCAGTATTATCCTACATATCTTAATTTGCTCCATAAAATATACATATTATATATATTGAATCTGAAAAATCGACATTTTCCAACCTTGTGGGCCAGGCCCCTATTGGCCACCTAAATCCATTCATGCTTACAACCAACGCAATAATTATAAAAGATGATATAACTAGAGGCTAAAATGCATAGAGGTGACAAAACAAAAGTTCCTCACACCAAGTGTGTTATACAAGAGAATTTTTTTAATATCTTTTTTTCCAATTGCATTTAAGCGAGTAAATAAAATTTGATTGCATCTCCATCCCTTTTGGAAGCCAGTTAGGATCACAATTTTGCTCTCTCCAAAATTGGCTAAACTTGTTATTTCATGTATCTCATTTGCTGGTAGCTGTAGAAAGTCGTTCCGATACAAGAAGAGGATTTGTTTCTGTCAACATCTATGTAAAATACTAAAATTAAATAGCCTGCAAAACTCAAGTCTCTTAACTAAAGCAGTCAATTTAATTGATTCAATAGACCTATAATGAGAAACAAAACCATATCATATTTTCTTAGATGATTATTACATTTGATACTTGAACTTCACTTATTTTATAATCAATTACTTAAATTTAAAACTATTAATTTTCTATCTAAATTTTGTTTATTGTTATAATTAACTATCTAAATTTTCCCAAGTTTTACAATTTATCATCTGAATTTTTCTTATTTTTAAGATTGATAACCTTATCCAATTATTATAAAAGATAATGAAAAATTTGTAAGTAGCACATTGAAAATTTTAAATTTCAAATAGTTAATTATAAAAATAGATAAAATTCATGTATCAAATATGATATATACCTATTTCCTTTTAAATGCCTAAGAATGCCTCTCCCATCGCCTCTATCTTGATTAAAACTTTATCAATATTTAGTTTGACAAAGCCTTGAATGAATAATTTTCCTTTTTTTTTTATGTGAAAGGTAGATTGCATTTCTTTAAGTTGAATACAGAGGAAATAAACAGGTGAGCAGTAGGGAGCTAGGGGGTTAACAATATTCCAGTATGGCACAAGAGAACAAGGTTCTATTTAAATAATAATAATATATAATAATAATAATAATAATAATCAAGTCTCTTTATGTAACTTCTAGAAAATATTCACTTGCAGCTGCAAGTGTTATTATCTTGGCCGATGCTTATTTTGTCCCTATAATAGTGTACTTATTGGTTTTTTTTTATGCTGCGTTCCGTGTTAGTTAGGAATTATAGATCAATTATCAACATTAAAAAGAATTCAATCTAAATTTGATACCATGGAAATTAATATGGTGGGGATAAATCAATTGGATGACAGCAGGCTTGTTGATCGATATTGTGATTTTTAGTACTTCATATATGTCATTAATAGAAGTAGTCACAGCCACAACCACTCAAATGAGATTGTGTGTAAAATTGAAGGAGCTTGCCTATAGAATAATGGCTGACGAAAAAGGCCTTAAGAGAGAAGCACAAATCCATTGCAAGTATGAAGGGCCTTTCTAACTAAAATAAAATAGACCCAACATCAAATCTTATTCGTCTTGGCAAGATCCAGTATTATGCTGGTAGAAACCCACATAATTTATTTAAACCTTCTAGTAGAAACATTCTTGTACGGATTGAAGGGTCTCTGCAGTGTTTAGAGCTTTTTTTTTAATTTATTTATTTATTTAAGTTCCGATGCAAAAGGTTTAAATGAATATGTTGTTAGAATACGGACAAATCAACATTGAGGAAAATGTTATTAAAAAAGAAAAACACCACAAGGAGATTGACGTGGATAATTAAGATAAATTTGGGTTACAAAATTATAGGAAAAAGAAACAATTCACACCCTTTGAATTAGAACATTATGGTAAAAGAATGGACTTTTTTTTCGGTTTGTATAGACCTTACTATTAATTTTAATGATATGCCTATATGTGAACCTAGGCAAAATACATTTATGGAGGACAAAATATGAAACAAAGAGAATGTTGGAATGCATATTTTTACTAACCCCTATGAGACTAGCCAGTGCATCCAACAATTGTAGCACACCCTAATCAATCAATCATCTATGTTTATAGATAAGCGATCAAAACAATGCATGATTTTTATGAAAGTATCTACATGGAAAGTTTTTATCAATTTTTATATAATACTTAATCATTTCATGTGGTATATCATGCTGGATGAATCCTTTCTCCACCGGGAATCAAAGCAGCTCGTAGCTCCTCTCTCCTCTCTCCTCTCCTCATCCAAAGCGAACCCTAATTAGAACCCTAGGGCACAGCTTCCTTTGTTGACCCAAACCCCACCCACCCCACCCTCCCCCCTCACCTCATCTTAAAAAAAAAAAAATAGCATAACCATTTTCTCACTTCTTTTTCTTTCTCCTTTTGACTTTTAAAAACCCAAATAAAAATCTCATAAACATTTTATCATCTCTTTTTTCATCTTCATCTCTTAAGCAATGCAAGGTTATAACCTTATCTTTGGAAGATTTTAAAGTACTGTCAATAGAGGCATCAGAGAATTCAACATTTTAGGTATTAGTATTACAAAGTCTCAAACGAAGAGAGTTCTAAAGTTGAAAAAAGAGTCATCTTTCCATCAAAAGTTTCATTGAATTAGATCTTTGAGTTTTTTTTTTTTTTTAAGTGTCTTTCCCATATGTGGGTATTTTCTCCAATCAAATTATCAAATATTTATTCTCATGGTAGAATTGTTTCTATTCAAGGTTTTTTAATGACCTATTTCAGTGTAAGAGATATGTGATGGCTATAATCCCTGTCAAACGTAGTTTAAATTTATAAAAGCCCTTTCTTAAATCTACTACAAAGGAAAATAGGCAACGAACCTATTGAATCGTAATATAGTGTTCAAATTGGGATCGTCCACGAGGAAGGAAAAAGTACTAGTAATCACTATAAATTCCCCTATTTAGCAAATGAAAAGAGAGATTGATTCATTAACACTATCTACTAAGGAAATTACTAATCTAATGAACTAATAACAAGAACACTCCAAACAACAAGCAATATTTAGAAAATCAATTACTAATACGTCTTAGATCTTGTCCTTCAATTAATTTCATCATGTGAATCATATAACATTAAAGATTATTCAAATTGAATTCTTACACCATTGAGTTCGTCAAACAAACTGACAATCCTCTCGAATCTATCAATTTATCTAATCTTAGATTGATTAATAAGAATCTCTCCTTAATTAATAACAATCTAAAATTACATGAAGCACTTGAACTCAAGAAAACAGAAAAAAAAAAAAATTGGAAGATTCTTGTAACCTATCTCTAGATTTACAATCGAATCTCATCAAATTGCATGGATCTGTTCATAAAAACAATTTCTCAATTGACTTAAATGAAAATCAAACATAAATTTGCATTCCTGACATACAAATCTAAGAAACCAGTAAAGAACATGCAATTTGAATATAAGAACATCAAGTGGATTATATTAAAATCGGATCCTCAACACATAATGAAAATTAAAATCCGAACAAGATCTAGATCTAGGTTCTATTTTTCCATAGAAGTAGCAGGGAACAAATAAAATTCAAAAGAGGAAGTTGAATTCATGAATACAAGCCTGAAAATTGAAGCTCGATTGTGAAGAAAAATGGATCTATAATCCGGATTTGATCTTCACTTGTGTTCTTCGTGACTTGTCTTGAGCCAAAAATCTCTCAAAATCCATAGAGACAATGTATAAAATGAATATGAAAGAATACATAACTAACTCCTCTCTCTCCTAGGAAAATACACATATATTTATAGAAATAAAAATCTCCAAAACAGAAGGAGCACGTGTTCAAACAAGATGCATGGGGTGTTAGCAACTGTTTCGTTTACTGAGTATATTCTAGAGATGAAATGGCGGTGATACAGGGTGTATGCCAACCCGTTTGAATTTCTGGAAAAGAAATAAAAGAAGCAAAAGGTGAAACATGCAATGATACAGGGTGTTTGGTATCCTGTTTGACTTTCTGAATTGTTTTCTTGACTCATACATCCTTTCAAACATGTTGTATGGGAGGCTGTTTCAATTTCTATTTGTTCCGTGGAACCATACACCTTCCCAAACGTGCTATTTCGTTCTAGAATTCACTAAACTTGATTTTTTTTTTCTTATCAAATTCATTTGGTTTCTTCATGATGAGTTTCATATTTCTTGAAATCAACAAATTAATCAATTAAGAACCGATCATTGATGATTTTCACTAAAAAATATCACTTGAAAAAGCCCAAATCATCCTAAAATTGAGGATGCTAACGCATTTATCAATATGACATTGTCGGTTAGGGTTTGTTACCCGCATTTTTTTATTTTTCATGTTTTAGATTGATTTGTACTTACTTTATTTTATCAATGAATGAAATTTTTTGTTCTTTGGAAAAAAAGAAAAGAAGGAATTTTTTTTCTCCACCTAACATTGGTTGCTTTGCTCTATAAAACCCAAAACTCTAGATTTCAATTTGATCCTAAATTTCACAACCTTCAACATGTACCATATCTCTAGTCTCTAGATATGAGTCACTTTTAGACGCATTTGTGCATGATAGCAAACATTATTAGTGCATAACTACATGCATGTCATTGTGTGTGAATGATTATTGGGACATAACTTTTTTATTTTAATGCCAAAAGAAAAAAGAAAAAAACCTAACCCATAACCAATAATTTGTTTATTATCTCATCTCATACTGTCTGTCCTAAATAACTGACTCGGGCCTAGACCCTAGAGATGTCTATCTCTCAACATTGTAGAGCTCCTCCATAGCCTCATACCAATGCTACTTTCTAAGTATCATACCATAACAAAATTCACCAAGAAAATAAATAGATGCTCTAATACAATATGCCATGTTGATCTATAGATTATTAGATTATTGGTTTAAAATTTGTTGTCTTAGAAATAAAATAACAATCTAGTTAAATAAAAGATAACAAGAAAAGTATATCAAGCCTAAATAAATGAAATAAAATATAATTTATCTAACAAAATTATGTTCCCATATCTAAGGGTGAGTGCGAATCGATTTGGTCTAGTTTTTTACTAAAACCAAACAAAACCATAATTTACAGTTTGGTTTTATTTCCTTCATAAAGAAAATCTTAAATAACTGTTTAGTTAGGTTTAAATTATGGATTAAATCAAAATAGTGAATTACAACAAAAGACTCCAATATTTGAGGATAAGTTCATTTAAGGTCCTAACATTTAAAGAAATTGGTAAATTTTAGTTTCTAAGGGCACGTTTCACTAGGAAAGAATATTTAATTAAAACTCAGAAGACTCTTCTCCTATTAACACGTGTCCTTGGGGATCCAAACTGACTTACTTCTTCAAATATTGAGACATTAAATGAACTTACTCCCAAATACTGAGACATCTTTTTAACCACTTAAAATGTTGGAACCTTAAATAAACTTAACTCTAAACTTAGAACGTTCTAGTGTAATTTACCATAAATTGAAATTTTATTTTAAAAAATTAGTTCTAATATTTTACATTTGTGCAAAGATTCAAATATTAAAATCACTCTATAAAGTTTATATTGTAAAAATCAACAAACTACTTTAAAAATCCATCGAATAAATTACACCAAAAAGTCTCAACATTGACAGATAAGTTCATTTAATATTCTAATATTTTGAATGGTTAAAAAGAGATCCTAAAGTCCCAACATTTGAAGAAGATGGTCAATTTAGGTCTTTAAGGACACATGTCAATAAGAGAAGAGTCTTCAGAGTTTTAATTAAATATTCTCTCTTGTTAACACATATCCATGGGAATCCAAATTGACCAACTTCTTCAAATTTTTGGACGTTAAATAAACTTAACCCTTAAATTTTGGAACCTCTTTATAACCATTCAAAACATTAAAAACTTTAAATGAACTTACCCCTAAATGTTAGGATCTTTAAGTGTAATTTGTCATAAATCCATCACATTCATAATCCATAATCCCTTACAAAATAATTTAGTCACTAACACAATATACTCATTAACTAATACATAGTTAAATATAATTTATAATTGTAAGCCACTAGATTTTCAATACTCTTAGGTAATAACCTTATAACTAATACCAAAATAAGAACCCTAAAATCGAGCCAAGTTAAAACCGAGCTCTAAGAAACCCTAAACGAGATTAGATAAAAACTCAATAGTCCTAAATGTCTAATACGTGTTATAGGATTAGAAAACCTTAATTACCAAATCCAAAGAAAAAGAGTACCCTCGAAAATAAAATGAAAATCCAATAATCGTTCAACTCGAAATTCCTACACCAAACAATTCATATATCTTATCTCTGATACGTAAATCGATGCCGTATATCCAAATAATAGTTCATAAAAAAATAATACGAACTAATTTTCGATAAATTGGTATTAATTTATCAAGTCAAATTCCATCAATTAAGCTAGACTGTTTTCATAACAATTAATGATAAAATTGTAAACACCTAGATTCTTTGGTAACTTTATAAGTGAATCTTAGTCTCAAAATTAAAACTAATACCCAAAAGTGAAACCAAGTCAACATTTAATACTAGAAGCCTCAGACTCGAATAGGTAATCACAGGAATCATAATATATTAAATAAATTATAAAAATAGAGTAAACTCAAATGATGAACCGAATTAATAGTAAGTGTAAACCTTATAATCTTACAAGTAAATCTTAAAGCTAGAATTCATAGCGAAACCATAAAAGCCTATCTAGGTCAATAGTAAGTTCTAGAGACCCTAGATCCAACAGGACCGCGCTTGAAACCCTAAAGCAATAAAAACAAGATAACCCTGATTTATAATTTGAAATTATGTCTTATAACCCAAAAAGATCATAGTCGCCAAAATTTCGTCTGTTTTGAACTTAAACAAGATTAGTTTCCAAAATCGTAACACCGACACGCAAAACGAAGAATATATTTTGACAAATAATCTAGACTCATAATGAAGTAAGAATTTGTAAAAATATCATATACTACTTTTACGGTTCTTAAATAGTCATATATAGCTTAATTACGTGTATTTTTACTACTATCGGCAATTAAATTGTCTTATTTACGATTCATTACTATTTATCTATCTCTACATTTTCTTACTTACCTATTCTTACATTTCTTACATACCTATTCTTACATTTTCTTTTCCAATACTACCTTATACATAACTTATCCCACACTTTACTTACTTTTCTTTACTAAAATTAATTTTTAATCACTTTCTCTCTCTCTCTCTCCTCTCACCTCATGCCAGCCACATCTCTCTTTACCCTCTATTTCTTTTTCTTTTTCTTTATTTATTTATTTAATTAACTCTAAATTTCCTCCTCAAAACTCTATAAATCTCCCCTCATACCTTCATTCTTTACAAATAACAAAACTCTTGCAAAATTTATCCACAATTCTCCTCCCTTTCTTGTCTTTCATGCGCATACATACATACATATACACACACACCCCTTTGTTCTTCCAAATTTTCTTTCTTCATCCATCGTCAACTTAGGTGAATAGTAAATACCCTCTTTGGATTATGTTAACATAACATGAAAAATATGTATGTTATGTTTCCACGTACAATCCTCATAATATATATGCCAAGGAATGGAAATATAGAAACAACATATTGTTCATGTCTTATTAACTTTATGTTCACATTTACATTGTATTATATTATTGTTTCCAATACCAACTTTGTATATGTTAGTAAGTCTATGGAATATGTATATTTATAGAGACTAAATGCTCACTAATCTAACTTTTATTTAATTCTCTTATTTCATTACTCTTTATTTATCTCTTGCTAATAAAATAAGAGTAGTCAAATTCTAGTCTTAGACTTGTCCATCTTTAAGTTAAAACAAAAGGGGACTTGTCCATTGATAGACATGAGTTATTTATGGTTTTTATTTACTATTTAAGTAAAATTTAGGCCTTGAGTTATGTTTTCATTAAGAATTGATATTTAAATCAACAATATTTTCAATTCAGGTGACTTTGAATCATAACAACATATTTTGGAACAATTTGGAGCAAAGAGGACTCAATCATCTCTAAAGTAACAATGTTAGAAGACAAATCATGGGTGAGATAGGAGAAAATAATGCCTACAACAAGCATCACAGGGCTTTGATTGCTCGTGAGAGAGTAATACGAGAAATTCAAAGATCAGCGAGAATCACGCCCTTGTGGTCGTCAGTGATCTGGGATGAGGAGGAAGAAATTCGATCACAGAACTAATCCCACTCCTCTGGTCGCTCGTGATTTGGAGAAAAATGAAGAACAGTAAGAATCTCAGCCTTTTGGTCGCCTGTGATTTGATTAAAGATGTAAAGAAATTCGGCCACAACACGGATCACTCTCCTTTGGTCGCCCGTGATGAGTTGTCTACAAATCAACATTTTTAATTTCCTTTCATTTAAGTGATACATCATTTGAACAAAAGACACAATTATTTCCCCTAAGTTTTATACTGTTTGACAAAAGAGATCCAAGTAGTTAAAGGATATAGAAGACACTTATTCGAGGGAGATTTTGATTCATGTTCTTTTCACAAAAAAAAAAAAAAACACACACACACACCTATTCGTATCGAGGAAGTTATTGTTGTACTCGTTCAAGTTGGGAGTAATGTTATAATCTATTCGATTCTAGAAGAAGCTCGAGAGAGACAGCTGGAATCAAGTGTTTGTGTCTTGTAACAAATTCTTACTAGTCGTAATTTAAAGGGATTTTTCTTCTCTTTTCTCTATTACGATGTTTTGTTTCTTGTTCATATCTGAATTTTGTGTTTGTTATTGTTATTTTAGTATGACTGAGTAGATCTAGGGTTTACGAAGTCATATCAACATGAAATGTGTATTTAATTGTTAGTAATCCATTTAATTACAAATTTCTAGTGATAGAGCTTCATAAAAGTTAGGGAAATATAGTGCACGACATGACCTTGCACCAGATCTTGATGGAAAGTGTTGAGAGACAATTCCATTGAGTAGATTTAAGTCACTAGAATAAACTACTCTTGTTGATAGAGATATTACTATGAAGTTTGATGTATGTTTAAGGAATTTAAGGATAACAAAAGCTTTTAATGTAATTCTGAATTGTCTATTCATTTAGAAGAGATTCTAATGGATACAATTAGGATTAAAATTGGTTTATTATGAGAATAATGACCATGAGTGTAAACTTCAGCAGATAAGTGATTAAAAGGCCGAATTGTATTTAAATCATGTTAATATGATGGAGTAACCCTATTGTGTACCTTGATTTTGGTTGTGTTAAAGTCTTACTCTGAATGTTAATTTGGTGAAAATTTATAATTAATATAATTTCGTTATTAAGTATAGGTTTAATTCATTAATATCTGATTATTTGATTGCTAGATAATAATTAAGAGGGTGAGTAGTAGTACTTGCTGACGACCCCAAGGAATATGACCCTATAATCGATTCCTATACTACATTTGATAGTTACACTTGCCTAGCATTAACTAGATCATAGGAAGAGATAATAGGAATTAATTTGTTAAAACTCGATCAAGATAATAATGTACATCAAGCTTTTAGCACCGTTGCCGGGGAACAGTCGGCAATATTAAGAAAATCTTATTGTTATTAATCTAGCTTTTTGTTTATTTACTTATTGTTTTCATATTAATTTTACTAAACTCTGATTTTTATTTTGGTTACAAGTTTATGACCCGAAGTCATCCCACCAATCTAGCCAAATTTGATTTAGAACCTAAAAGAACATTGCATCGGAATTTGCAAAAGATCAGAGAGATTTTAAAAAAATCGTCTGCTCGAGTGAGAAACATTGACCCGAAATCATCAAATATGAGCATCGGAAATGAGAATGTGAACCCAAGAGGGGTTGTTGAAGTTGAAGATCCTAGAATCAATCAGAATCAAGCTGAAGGAAATGGAAATAATTTGAATCAAGTGGGTGAGAATGAGAATAATCAAAGAGTTGCAGGAAATGAGGGTAATAGACCCATGTGGGAGTTGTTTATGCCCATGATTGATGAGGTTGCACCATCCATTGTATGGCCTATGATTCAAGCAAACAACTTTGAGTTGAAGCCTGCATTGATTCAAATGGTGCAAGTCAATCAATTTGGAGGAGGAGCTTCTAAGGATCCACATGCTCACTTGACCAACTTCCTGCAAATTTATGCTACAATCAAAAGTAATGGGGTATCAGATGATGCAGTACGCCTTAAATTATTCCCTTTTTCTTTAGGGATAAGGCGAGAAGTTGGTTAAATTCCCTACCTTCTCATTCATTAACTAATTAGGACCAAGTAGCATAGAAATCTTTAGAGAAATTCTTTCCATCGAACAAGACAACTCGATTAAGGAACGACATATTTTCATTCTACCAGTATGAAGGTTAATCATTGTATGAGGTATGGGAAAGGTTCAAGAAACTACTTAGGAGTTGTCCTCACCATGGGATCACGATGCACGATTTGGTGAGAATCTTTATACATCTCTTGGTGACCAATTGAAGACCATGATAGATGCTGTAGTGGGTGGTAGTTTGATGAAGAAGAGTACTCCTGAGGCATATGAGTTGATTGAAGAAATGGCACGAAATACATTCAGTTGGCACAGTGAAAGAAATAAGCCCAGACCATTAGCTGCAAAGTATGAGTCAAAAAAGGTTGCCCAACTTCAAGCACAAGTGGCATCACTTACAATTGAAATGGGTAAGATGAAATCAAGTATTAATGTTTTGCCTCAAGGTGAACCTCCTATGAATCCGATGGGAGATTCTTATGTTCCTGAAGTCAATCTAAGCATGGAAAAAGTGAATTTTATGAATAGATTTGATATAGGAACTGGGAATTATAATCCCAACAACAACACCTACAATCCGGGTTAGAGGAATCATCCTAATTTTTCTTAGAGCAACCAAAATGTACAAAGATCAAATTTTCCAGCTGAGGTACAGAAGCCACAGCAGTAGCAAATATAAGCACCTCCGCAACCCCTTGCTTTTCCATCATCTGAGAAAAAGTCAAGTGTTGAAGATGTTTTGACTCAATACATTCACAGTTCCGATACACATCATTGGAATCAAAAGGCATCTATCCATAATCTAGAAAGGCAAATTAGTCAATTAGCCAAAATGCTTTCCAAAAGAGTTTCGAGGTCTCTACTTGGAAACACATAAACAAATCCAAAGGAGCATGTTAAGGCAATAACTCTTAGAAGTGTGAAGGAGTTACAAATTTCAGAAAAAGACCACAAAAAGAGTCAAGAAATTGACATTGAATTGAAGGAGAAAGTAGTGGAAAAGGAAAATTCAGAAATGAAGAAGTCGCTTTCAGAACCAAAGGAATATCATCCACCTTTACCTTACCCATCAAGGATTAGAAAGAACAAGGATGATGATCATTACAAGAAGTTCTTAGAACTTTTCAAACAATTGCACATTATCCTTTCCTTGGTGAAAGCTTTAGGACAAATGCCAAAGTATACCAAATTTCTAAAATAACTTTTGTCGAACAAAAGGAAGTTGGAGGAACTTTCCACTGTTACTTTAGGTGGAGAGTGTTCTATGGTTTTATTGAATAATTTTCCTAGGAAGCTCAAGGATCCTGTTAGCTTTATTATTCCATGTTTGATAGGGGATCTTCTGGTAGAAAAGGCATTGGCAGATCTTGGAGCTAGCATAAATCTTATGCCATACAATTTATTCAAGAAGTTGAATTTGGAGAGTCCAAGAGCACAAGGATGAGTATTCAATTGGCTGATCGATCTATGCAGTTTCCAAGGGGAGTAGTGGAGGATGTCTTGGTCAAAGTGCATGATTTTATGTTTCCCGCTGATTTTGTTGTGTTAGACATGGATAAAAACATGGAGATTCCATTAATTTTGGGAAGACCGTTTTTTGCAACAGCTGGTGCTGTCATTGATGTCAAAGATGGAAAGTTGATTTTTCGTGTTAGAAGTGAGGAGATGGTGATTAGGATGCATGACGTTTTCAAGAAATCAATAAGTGAGGATGATGAATGTTGTTCTATTAATTCTTTTGTTTTAACTGTTTCTAATTTTTTACAAGAGATTTTGAGCAAAGACTCTTTGGAAACATGTTTGACAAGAAGTGGGAATTTGGAAGGAATTGAGGAGGTCAAAGAAGTTTCTGTTCAGTTGGATGCTTGTGCTAAGCAGAGGAAAGATTTTGGGGTGGAGGAGATCAGCCGAAGCAATATTGCTAGGTTGAAACCCTCAATAGAGGAACCCTCAGAGTTGGAGTTGAAAGAGCTACCTTCTTATCTGGAGTATGCTTTTTTGGCAGAAAATTGTAAACTACCAATGATTATATCATCAGAGCTTAATTTACGCCAAAAGGAGAAACTTCTCTCTGTGCTTAAGGAGCACAATAGAGCAATAACATGGAAGATATCAGATATAAAGCGGATTAACCCTTCCTTTTGCACCTACAAGAATTTGATGGAAGATGGCTATAAGTCGATGGTGCAACCGCAAAGGAGGCTAAATCCTAACATGAAGGAGGTAGTTAAGAAGGAAGTGGTAAAATTGATGGATATAGGACTTATATACCCGATTTCAGATAGTCCATGGATGAGTCCATTCCAAGTGGTCCCAAAGAAATGGGGCATAACGGTTGTGCCTAATGAGAGTAATGAGCTTATTCTGATGCATACGGTGACTAGCTGGAAGGTATGCATCAATTATAGGAAGCTCAATGATGCCACCCAAAAGGACCACTTCCTATTACCATTTATTGATTAGATGTTGGAGCGGCTTGCTGGTCACGATTATTACTATTTTTTGGATGGAATGTCTGGGTATTTCCAGATTCCTATAGCACCAGAAGATTAAGAAAAGACAACATTCACTTACCCCTATGGTATCTTTGCATACCGTAGAATGCCATTTGGGCTATGCAATGCACCTGTGACTTTCCAAAGGTGCATGTTAGCTATATTCGGGGATCTAGTGGAAGATGTAATGGAGGTCTTCATGGATGATTTTTCGATGTTTGGAAATTCATTTGAGGAATGTTTATTTAATTTAGAGAAAGTTTTAAGAAGATGTGAAGAGACAAATTTGGTCATGAATTGGGAAAGTGCCATTTTATGATACAACAAGGAATTATGCTAGGACATAAGGTGTCAAGAAGAGGGATAGAAGTAGATAAGGCCAAGGTGGAAGTGACTTCTAAGTTACCTCCTCCAACTTCTGTTAAAGCGATTCGAAGCTTTCTTGGACATGCAAGTTTCTACCAGAGGTTCATTAAAGATTTCTCTAAGATCGCGAGGCCATTAACAAAGTTGTTAGAAAAAGATGTCAATTTCTGTTTTGATGACAAGTGTTTAGAGGCTTTCAATTATTTGAGGGACAAGTTGACAAGTGCCCCTATAATGGTAGCTCTTAATTGGAATCTACCGTTCGAACTCATGTGTGATGCAAGTGATTCAGCTGTAGGGGCCACGTTGGGGCAAAGAATAGAGAAACATTTCCAGCCTATTTACTATGCAAGCAGGACTCTCACACCCACACAAGAGAATTATACCACTATGGAAAAAAAGTTACTTGCTATAGTGTTTGCCTTTGATAAGTTCAAGCCATATCTCATTCTATCAAAAGTAGTAGTATATATCGACCATTCAGCTTTGAAATATCTCCTTTCCAAGTCTGATGCTCAACCAAGATCGATTAGATGGGTTTTATTGCTTCAAGAATTCGATTTGGAAATCAAAGATAAGAAGGGAACAGAGAATTTAGCTGCGGATCATTTGTCTAGGTTAGATAATCCTCGATTGGGAGAATTGAATGAGGAAGAGATCAATGATAAATTTCCAAAAGAGAGCCTTTATTCAATTTGTGCAGTAGAGGAACACAAAGAGCCATGGTTTGTTAATATAGCAAACTATTTGGTTAGGAAAGTCCTTCCCAAAGACTTAGATTCATACCAAAAGAAGAAATTCTTCTTAGATTTAAAATATTACTTCTGGGAAGATCCATATCTATTTAGGATATGTGTGGATCAAGTCATAAGGCGCTGTGTCTCACATGAGGAAGGATCGCAAATTTTGTGTCACTGTCATAATGGTCCCATCAGAGGCCATTACAGTGCCAATAGGACGCCACAAAAAGTTTTAGAATCAAGTTTTTATTGGCCAAGTATTTTCAAGGATTCTAATTCTTTTATCTTAACTTGTGACAGGTGCCAAAGGACCAGGAACATATCAAAGAGGGATGAGATGCCCTAGAAGTACATATTAAAGTGTGAAGTTTTTGATGTCTAGGGGATTAACTTTATGGGGCCGTTTCCTAACTCATATGGCAACAGGTATATCCTTGTAGCGGTAGATTATGTTTCTACATGGGTGGAGGCACACGCTTTACCAACTAATGATGCCCAGGTGGTATTCAAGTTTTTAAAGAAATTATTTTCAAGATTTGGAGCACCCAAGGCATTAATTAGTGATAGGGGAACTCACTTTTGTAATAGTCAAATAAAGACAGTGCTCAAAAGATATGGAGTTCACCATAGGTTAGCCACACCTCACCATCCCCAAATAAGTGGCCAAGTTAAAGTTTCAAATAGGGAGTTAAAGAGAATACTAGAAAAGACAATAAATTATAATAGAAAATATTGGGCTGATAGGTTAGATGATGCTTTATGGGCATACGGACAGCATTCAAGACTCCCTTAGGCACCCCTTCCTATAGGTTGGTATATGGTAAAACATGTCATTTACCTGTAGAAATTGAGCATAAGGCTTATTGGGCAATTAAGACTATAAATTTGGATTTTGAAGCTGTAGATAAACAGAGGAAATTTCAACTTAATGAATTAGATGAATGGAGATTGGAAGCTTACGAAAACAATAGGATATACAAAGAAAAGGTAAAGAGATTTCATGATTCTCATATCAAGTACCCTAAACAATTCAAGGAAGGAGATTCAATCCTATTATACAACTCTAGGCTAAGGTTGCTCCCGGGTAAACTTAGGTCTAGGTAGTCTGGTCCATTTATTGTCAAGAGGATCTTTTCATATGGTACAATGGAGGTCACACATCCAGAGAAAAAGGCACTTTTAAAGTTAACGGTCAAAGGCTAAGGATTTATCAAGGATTTGATATGAAGGAAGGCAGAGAGTAGTTAAGACTCCTTCAATGTGAGAATTGAGGATTATATACTCAAAAATGTCAAGCTTGAGACAATAAACAAAGAATGTATCATTTGATGTTATCGGTGTTGTCTAGGATTTAGTAAAATTTTTGTATTTTAAAATTTTGTTTTTGTCCAAATCTGTATGTTGTAATTTCTTTTTTTGTTTCATAAAGATTTATTAGTGTTTTTCAGACTAATGCATTCTAGGTAATTTCACAAATATAAAATATATATTTTTTAATTAATATTATTATATTATATTTTAAAAAAGGGGGAAAGGAAGCAGAATGGATCACGCCCCATTTCACGAGTGACATATAGCAGAGGGATTCCTATACCGCCCCTCTGATTGCCCGTGATTCATCATGTGAGAGGCAGAACATCATCCCAGAATAAATTACGCCCCCTATGTCTCCATGAGATTGAACCTGGAATGCATAGCATTACTTCACAAACGATATCACGCATCCATGGTCGCCCATGATAGGCAATTTGATAGCTCAAGATCATTCCTAGAACATATCACGACAATTTGGTCGTCGGTGAAAGCTCCCTTGTACACCAACAAAAGGAATCACGGCTCTTTTGTTGCCCGTGATGGAGCCTCTGGTGTTCTAATTTGAAAAAAAAAAAAAAAAAAAGGAGTAGAACATATCACAACCCTCTAGTCACCTATGATTTCATTTTTATTACTAACTAACTAACTAACTATATATATATATATATATTTCAGTTTCTCTCTCTCACTTTTCATTATAATTGCATTTGTTCAAATTTCAAACTCCCTCTCTCCCTACATCTCACGACAAATCCTAACACACAATCATACACGTATTACTTAATTGTTATCCCACATTCAATCAAAACTCAACATCAATGGTATAAACTTCTTACTCTAATTCCTTTTTGATTTCATGCTAATGGTGTGGCGTTTGATATATCTATTTTCTTTTACATTATCATGCCCATGCGTATACTTGTGTCATTTTTGTGTAATATGCAATCTTTGTATTAGTTATTTATTCTATCATATATTAAGCATGAATCAACTGATCGTTAGTATCATTTGTGTATATAGAATGAGCATTTCCTATAGAACCCTAGATTTGAAACGTGTCGATTTCTAATATAGGAAATAAAATTGTTACAAGTTATACATTACAATGTATTTGTCAAGTGTTGTAATCATGTTACTGTATAGGTTAAGTTAAAGCTTATCTCAATTTTTAAGTCGTGCATGTTAGGATTAGTTTATGCATATCTAGTGTTTGTTAAAATGCCTAGGAATAGAATACTTTGTGAAACAATTTGCATAGAGGGTTATCATGCTCAATGACAAATTTGTATATTGTTCATTTTGTTCATTCTTATTTCTCATATCAGTTTAATCAATTGTTCTAGTGTGAATGGTCAAGAGATAGAATATTGATCATTTAAAGAATTGTATTGTAAGGATCTATTGTGTTTATAATGTGAATTGTGGTGTTAATAGTATTTATATTGTGTTTATAGTATTCATATTCTGAAATGTTGGTGTGATAATTTAGTTGGACATGTTTGTGGGGATTTAGTTAAGATAATAGGTAGAACAATTGATGAATGCAAGTGATTTGTCCAAATATGTTATACTTCTCATTTCTTTTCTTTTAATTTATTCTATGTGATGGCCCCTAAAAGAGCTCCTTAACAAAAACAAGGGCAAAAGAGATCCAGAATTGGTAAGGACATTGGAGAATCCAGTTCTAGTGTTCAAAGAATACCTACCGAGTTAAAAGGAGAAGATAGGAACCGGTATCAGGAATTTGTGAAGACAAAAGTCTTTAAGCCTCATTCCATATTAGATTGGGATAGGCTAGACAATTATGAATTAGTACCAGTGATGTGATTACTTCAAGATAACGCTTGGCTTTGGTAATTCAGTTTGGAAGAGAAACCATATAAGGAAACAACCTTAGCATTCCTAGCATCGTTCAAAACCCAGAACCAAATTCGACCGGGTAAGATGTCTAATGAAGTCGCCTTTTATGCTTTTGGAGAATATCGAACAATGAGTATGAAGAAGTTTATCAGGGCAACAGGATTATATGCTAGAGAAGAATTAAATGATCCCGAATTCAAGAGCTTGCCTGTAAATCTACCTGTAGGGCTTTCTTCAACTGATGTCTATAGGTCTCTCACTCAAAATCAAGATTTTGAAGCGAGTAGATCAAAATCCTCCTCCCTTAAGCTAACAAGTCATAGGGTGTCCCACTATTTACAAGTTAGGAACCTCAATGCTAAAATGGAAAGTCCTAGAATAATTGGCGATCGGGACATTCTACCCCTTTATAGTGTGATACAACCCTATCGAGTAAATGTAGGAGTGTTGGTGGCTACTGCTATTCGCCACCAAGCATCAGTGAAGAATAAAGGCATCTATATAGGAGGGATGATTACAAGAATCTGAAAAATCTTAAGTTTTGGCTAGAGTCTAGAGGTCCTACAGATGTAGGACCTAAGCCAAAACCCCTTCCTAGAGACCCATTTAGTCAATGGAACACTGCAAAGATGAATGAGAAAGCGATTGATGCAGAAGCCCCAGGAATTGAAATACTTTCCCATGACACAACTCATTTCTCTACTAGGAATCTATCCCGATTAGAGAGAAATATAGAGGAACTAAGGAAGAGCCAAGATACCATCATCACTAAGCAAAATGGCATGATAGAATTACTAAAAAACATTGCCCATCACTTTAAGTATACCATCCTGCTTATCTAAGTAGAAGTCCTCTTAGGGAGGCTAGAACACAAAGAGAAGAGGGAGAATCAAGACAAGCTCCTACTTCACAATTGTCTTTACAAGAACCTTTTTCTACACTGAATAAGAAAGCACTTGCTAGAGGAGTTATGCTCTCTTCAAGTGAGGAAGAAGAAGAAGAAGAAGAAGAAGAAGAAGAAGAAGAAGAAGAAGGAGAAAGAGAAGGGGAAGAAGAAGAAGGTGATGATGAGGGTAGTGGATCTGATACTGAAAGAGGAGAAGAAGAAGAAGAGGGTAATGAATACGAAGGATCCGAAGGAGCAGAAGAAGGAAGTGGATATGATTGATGAGGATTGTATTAGAAGTGATTTGAAGCTGCTAAACTTTTTTTATTTTCTTTTGGAACTTTAAATTCATGAGATTATTATAATTGGAAAGTCACTGTTATGAGATATATATGGAAATGTTGGAACAACGAACAGATGAAAGGAAATGGTGTTTTTAGTACCGACTCAACCTACAAAACTCAGGGGAGTCAAGTACTTTTACTCTTTTCTTTTGTTTTTCTTTTTTCTAAGTAACTGTGTTGTTTTGTTCAAACAATGGGGACAATGTCTCCAATAAGTGTGGGGAAGGAAGCATGCAAGCATGCTAGTTGAAGTCTATTAAAATGAATGTTGATAACAAATGTCTATCAAATTTACTTATCACTTGAGGCAACTTGTTTTGGTGTGGTGTTAGTTTGTTTTGTTGGTTAAAATAATTTTTCAGAAGTACTAAAATAATGAAGGTTATCTAATTTAAGATGCTCTAAAGTGGGTAATGTCTCTAAGGCAAATGTAACAATGTGAAATCATGATGGGACAGGTTTACTTACTATTTCATTTTAAATTTTGAATTTTAGTAGCATATGACCATAAGTTTAGGATATTCAGGGTGTACTCTCGATTTTTACTATTACCATTAATTGGCATGAAGAAAATAATTGAAATGAATTATCATTAGTGTAAAGTTCAAATGATACTTGTCACTTGATGATCTATCCAATTTTTAATAATAATAATAATAATAAAGGTTTAAGTGATTGAGGTTCTATGGGGTCCCTTTTAAACTTGGTCACTTAAGTTCGTCTGGTCTGGGATCAATTGACTAAGGATGTCACTTTAACAACAATATATTCATTGAGTCTTATAACTCGAATAAGTAAGCTCGCGGGATGCCCTTTTCAAGGGAATGACATCTGTTAACTTAAGTGATAAGCTTGGGATTATCGGTTGAAAGTTCGTTACACAAGTTATATGATTCTCTCTCTCTCTCTCTCTCTCTCTCTATATATATATATATATATATAAGAGAGAGAAGAAAAGAGATTAATAAAGGAAGAAAGTCAGGGGGTAGGTTCATGTTTATACTTTCACCAAGGGATTTAATTTAATATTCGTGGTAGTAATTGAATTAAGGTAAACTAACAAGAGAGGAAGCGTCTAGAAATTTCTTTTTTTGACTTATGGTTATATATTTACTTCTATGTTTAGAAATCCAATTCAAATTGTGAGAATAAAAACTGATTTATCATGATTAGCTTTGTAATTTTAACCTAGGAGATGAACCATTTAAGAGTTGATCGAATGAAATCCTTCAATTCTAGCATCAAAAGAGTAACACTATGATTGCCATATCTTTTTTCATATATTTTCATCAGCTTTTTGCTTAAGGACAAGCAAGGCTTAAGTGTGGGGATATTTGACAAACATGAGTAATATATGATTTTTAATGACTACTTAAGCAAAATTTAGGTCTTAAGTTACGTTTTCATTAAGAATTGATATTTTAATCAATAATATTTTCAATTCAGGTGACTTTGAAACATAACAACACATTTTGGAGCAACTTAGAGCAAAGAGGACTCAATTATCTCGAAAGTAACAATGTTGAAAGACAAATCACGAGCGAGATAAGAGAAAATAATGCCTACAACAAGCATCACGGTGCTTTGGTCACCTGTGATAGAGAGTAATGGGAGAAATTCATAGATCAACAAGAATCACGCCCTTATGGTCACCCATGATCTGGGATGAGGAGGAAGAAATTCGATCACAGAACTAATCCTGCTCTTCTAGTCGTCCGTGATTTGGAGAAAAATGAAGAACAGCAAGAATCCTAGCCTTTTGGTCGCTCGTGATTTGATTAAAGATGTAAAGAAATTCAGCCACAGCATAGATCACTCCCCTTTGGTTGCTCGTGATAAGTTGTCTACAAATAGACGTTTTTAATTTCCTTTCATTTAAGTGATGCATCGTTTCGACATAAGACACAATTATTTCCCTCAAGTGTTGTACTATTTAACAAAAAAGATCTGAGTAGTTAAAGAATATAGAAGACACTTCCTCAGTGAAGATTTTGATTCATGTTCTTTTCATGAAAAAAAACACACGCCTGTTCATATTGAGGAAGTTACTGTTGTACTCGTTCAAGTTGGGAGTAGTGTTGTAATCTATTTGATTCCAAAAGAAACTCAAGAGAGACAATGGAATCAAGTGTTCGTTTCTTGTAACAACTTCTTATTACTCGTAATTTAAAAGGGTTTTTCTTATCTTTTCTCTATTATGATGTTTTGTTTCTTGTTCATATCTGAATTTCATGTTTGTTATTGTTATTGTAGTAAGAGTGAGTAGATCTAGGGTTTACAAAGTCATATTAACATGAAGTGTGTATTTAATTGTTAATAATCCATTTAATTACAAATTTCTAGTGATAGAGCTTCATAAAAGTTAGGGAAATATAGTGCACGGCATGACCTTGCACCAGATCTTGATGGAAAGTGTTGAGAGACAATTCCATTGAGTAGATTTAAGTCACTAGAACAAACTATTCCTATTGATAGAGATATTACTAGGAAGTTTGTTGTATGCTTAAGGAATTTAATGATAACAAAAGCTTTTAATGCAATTCCGAATTATCTATTCATTTAGAAGAGATTCTAATGGATACAATTAGGATTAGAATTGGTTATTATGAGAATAATGACCATGAGTTAAGACTTCAGCAGATAAGTGATTGAAATGATAAATTGTATTTAATCATATTAATATGATGGAGTAACCCTATTGTGTACCTTGATTTTGGTTGTGTTAAAGTCTTATTCTGCATGTTAATTTGGTGAAAATTTATAATTAATATAATTTAGTTATTAAGAGTAGGTTTTATTCATTAAGATCTGATTATTTGATTGCTAGATAATAATTAAGAGGGTAAGTAGTAGTAGTACTTGCTGATGACCCCAAGGAATACGACCCTATAATCGATTCCTATACTACATTTGATAGATGTACTAGTCTACCGTTAACTAGATCATAGGAAGAGATAATAGGATTAATTTTATAAAACTCGGTCAAGATAATAACGCACATCATCCATTTCTAAGTCCTAGGGAGCTTTGAATATAATCTAAGACTTTCATATTTTCTTATTATTTATCTTGCTTATTTCATGAGACTGGAATAATTTTAAGTATCAGGAAGCCTTGAAAAAAATCTATGACTTCCATGATTTTCTTTCTTCATGCTTTCTCATTTTTATGGTGACTGGAATTTATTCAAGTCCCGAGGAGTCTTAATGATAAGCTAAGGCTCTCATAATCTTATTTTAATATTTTTTGCATTCTTGATTATCTATCTCTAATTTTTATATGAGTCTATGCTAATAAATTTTATTCTTGATATAACTGCTATATTTATACTCATGTAACTACATGGCCATAAGTGATGTTATCATGATAAAATTTTCAAAGATTTGAATATTAGTAATTCCTTATTTTATAAATTAACTTTCAAGAACTTTATTATCAACACTTAGAAAAAAATTGTCAATATAAATAAAAAGAATAAAAATAGGTACACAATTAAATTTTTCAAACATTAAATGAGTTTTACCTAAAATATAAATGTTGATAATTTTTTGTTATGCAAATATTATTCATAAAATTAATCATAAGACATGTGCAAACCCTTTTTCCAAAAATAAAAACTTAAGATAAGTCTCTCAAATGTTTCTAAGTATCAAAACAAAAAATAATTTCAAAGAAGTTTCCACTTAGAATAAATTTTATCCACATACACATAGAAATTCATGTTTTAGAAGATAATTAGTTAAAAGAAGTTTAATATGAAAACAAAATATTCACGGATTCAAAATAAATATAAAACCATGATTTTATTAAATTAAGTTTCACATTTATAAAATCTAAGAATTTCAAATTTTATTTAAAGCCAAACTTAAGGAAAAAAATTCAAGGGTAAATACACTTAGAGTATCATGTCACAGTAAGTAAAACACATGTCTTGTTAAATAAATTGTTAAAAAATTATATAAATATAAGACCTTTAAGGTATATATTGAACCATGATTTTTGTTAAGACACATATTTACAAAATTTAGGATAAAGAATTTTATTACAAGTCAAAAGATGATTTTTCATAAAATTCAAAATTAGTTAAGGAAAAAAATTCAAGGGTAAATACACTTAGAGTATCATGTCACAATAAGTAAAACACATGTCTTGTTAAATAAATTGTTAAAAAATTATATAAATATAAGACCTTTAAGGTATATATTGAACCATGATTTTTGTTAAGACATATTTACAAAATTTAGGATAAAGAATTTTATTACAAGTCAAAAGATGATTTTTCATAAAATTCAAAATTAGTACTTTCCACAAAAGATTGTTTCACAAAATTTTATTTTGGAATAACATCACTTGGATCACACATCTACTAAGAGTTAATATCAATACTAAATGATTTTTAAAGATAGAAGTATTTCTATTATTGCTATTGAAAGTCTAAGTGAAGTAAAACTTTGAAATATAAGAAAAACAAGAGTTGAAAATGTTTTAGACGCAATCTGTACCGCCCTATTATGAACCCTTAATGACACTAAATATTAAAAATATCCTTAGAAATAGATAAATCTTTTGAAATAGAAAGAAAATTCTACTAATATGCAAATTTCGAGTTAACGAGTAAATTATGGTCATTTTAAGTTGGAACTTTTATAACCAGAAAAAAGTGACACAAGTAAAATAAATAGAACTAGAAATTTAAGTGGAACCTCTATAAAATACTCATTCTAAGTATTTCTTTTATTTAAGTGACGGAGAAGTTGACGTACCATTTCTAGAAGATTATTTCAACTAGGAATTGCGCTAATGGATGAGTGAATTATTCTCTTAATTCTGTTGTCTTATATGTGCTTGTAAAGCAGAGCATAGAAGATAAGGAAAAGATAAAAATGGATTTGTATGTGGGTTGTCATAGGGATATACTTGTGATCATGAATGCTTGCTCAATAAATGATAAGTATAACAAGACCTTAAAATGGCTAATTAATGTTATATGTTCAATTATCATGTTGTTGTGTATGTGGATATTTTGTTGATCACCCTTAAACGAAAAATAACTTGATCAAAATTGAATAATAAATTGAGCATGCATAGCACGTCATAGAATCATATCATCAAATGCTACTACTCCTACAAGGAGAGCTAGAAGACCTATAAATCCTACTACAGTCATAGACCTATTCCTTCTTAAGAAAATTACAGACGTTCGGGGAATGCATCCTTGGAAAGGAGCCACGCTGACCGATCGCTATGAGTAAGTGCTTGGAGACTAGTAGTAGAGGATGCAGAGCCTCAATTTGAATTCCCTAACCCTTGTCATGGAAAGGTGAATCCATTCTATGTATGGTTTCCGGATGACCATAAATATTTGCGTGTTCCATATGGTTGTTGCATAGCGTATGCTTGACTAATGAACTTGTTTGTTTATGATTATGGGTGTGAATAATAGAAAGTATCTCATTAAGCATATTGTAAACTTACACCCCTATAGATCTTGTCTGAAGTAGGTATACCTGAGACTTTATATGAGGAGTAAGACAAAAAGGAAATCATTAGTGGATTTTAGAGTTATAATGAAAGATTGGGGAGTTTGGGATGAAACTTCTCTTGGAAACCTTTATATTATATTTGTATTATGTTTTTATTTTGGAGAATTGTTATGAATAATTATGTTAGCTGAATTATTTGTGGATATTAACGAGGTTATGCCTTTAATAAATATAATCTACCATATTTAAGTTAATTATGAAAAGTTCTCTTGTATTGTCATTTAATTGTTACTATTACAAATTATGCTACTCCAATATGTTTCATTTGTTGTGAAACATGCCTTGTGTATAATATGGAAGTCTTTGCATGACTAAGGTAGTCATTCCTAGGTTTTAATATTATATATGGCAGACTGGCACATTTGGAATACCACCCGAGGAGTGATAGTAATCCTATAAAAAAATCATTTAGTCAACCATCTACAAACAAATTTGGGAAAAAAAAATCTTCTACCAATAAAATCACTTATGAATAAAAATAACATGCTATCAAAATATATAATGAAAAATTAATACATAATAAGATAAATAACTAAATAATAAAATCCATACTCTATAGAGTGCAAACAATTAATTTTTCATTATATACCAACGAAGAATATATCTTGAACCCAGAAAAACAATTTCAAAAAAAAAAGTTACTATTAACCAATATTCATCATATAATAAATATCATAATAAAATCATAAGAACATATATGACATTTAATCAATCATCATAACAAATTTATAATTACAAGCAAAATATTTTTATATTTTTCTAAAACAGTTTGATTTTACGGATTGATTCGGTTTACTACTTTAAACTAACCATAAATTTACGGATAAGTTTGGATTGAGAATTTTTTAAACCAAATTATTTAAAAAAAATAATATTTTCAATTTGATTTGGTTCAGTTATGAATTGGTCCGATTCAATACGGTTTTTTTTTTTTTTTCCATCCCACCATATTAGCTGTTCATGATCCCATCATTACGCTTCTTGCAATACTTCGAAGCTTCATTGCTTATTAAGGCCGTTCTTCGTGTATAGACACCTAGAACTAGAATCCACCAAAAGTCTTTCCTCCATTTATTCTTGAGAATAGAAAACAGAAATCAAGGAATTTTGGAAAGGGCTTTTGGAGGGGGGGGAGCGGTTAACCCGAAAGGCCTTCGATTCCTTTTTACGGGCCTTTGATGGCTTGAACGAGGAACAAGGCCGAGACGGTTCTTCAATCAACCAAGCCGAGGGTCTCTCTTTCTTTTTTCTTTTTTTTTTTAATTCCTTTGTTTTAGACCCAATAATTTCCTAGCTCAAAAAACAGAGTATTTCTCTACTCCATTAGTCCATTCGATAAAATTTTAGAGGAATTGCTCTTCTACTTATAAAAAATTACAAGTAAGTCGCGCTTATTATTTTGGTAATGTGGGGGATTAGGTTATAGGAAGAACTCTCTTTTGATAAAGTTTATATACATCTAATTAGCACTAAAGGCTTATTTCATTCATATGTTCCGTGTGATAGTAACAAGACTTTTATTGTTGTGAATATAGGGAAAGATCTTTATAGATTCATATAAAAAGGTTTAAATCTTTACTACCATTCAATTTTATGTTTTGCTTTTCCATTTCTCTTTCAAGTGGCTTTATATCACATCGTCTATAAAAGGAAAAATTAGACTGACTTTAATTTTGGTTTAAACTCGATCAGGCTCACAGACTAATCAAGCTAATTATTATGAAGTTCCAAAACAACTTGACTTGATAAACAACTTAAGTAATTCAATCTCTAACACAATAAACTGCTCGAATAATTCAAGTTCAAACACAACTTAAATGCTATTGTGTTCAACTCAAGTAAATATTGAAACAAATTCGAGTAGCTCGTAAGTTAATGCGTTATCTAAATTGGAAATTTTGTCTTTTTAGAGATGAAGTAGTGAATGAAGTAATGAAAGTTGGGAAATTTTGCTAGTCATCATTATCCATAAAATCAAGTTTTCCATTTCTATTAAAAAAATAATGAGATAAAAAAAAAGAAGAAACCTTCTTATGTAAAATGATTGATTAATCAAATCAATTGAATTTTTTTTATTATGATTTTTATCTATATTTTATTTATACTTAATTGTTGAAAATAGTATGATTTATGCGAAGGAAAGAATCAAATATGGTACTTCTCCATGGAATAGCGATGATCGTTAAAGACAGGCGAGTTATGTGCACCTTAGCAATGATCCAATGCTAACAAAAGATCAAAGTGGAAAAACGCTTAAAATATTTGCTATTTTTCTTGCATTTTCATTATTAACGAGGATAAATCACATTCATTCTAATAAATTCCATTTTGTACTTGTTAAAACAAATTTACTGCTTATAAACTCAATTATAATAAGAAACCACTGCATTATTAATTTCAACTACAAACATTGGACATAAACTTGACATTAAATGTTTCAAGAATGGGGAATTACATAAACTTTGTTGCACGCTTAGTAACATAACCAAAATGGTCACAATGCAATTTATTTTTTTTCCACACACACAAACAAAAAAGAGAATCTTAACAAGAAAAAGATCAGGAAGATTTTATGCATGTCTTTTAGTATAAAAAGATCGATAACTTGCAAGGACCACCATAAAACTCACGCAACCTTCAGGTGGGCAGATTTTGTACACCTCGTGTTCTTCACTTGGATCCAGAATTCTTTGCACCCCCTTTGCTTGATGTTGTCCTAATCATATTCTTCACACGATTTATGTATTCCGTGAAATGATCCTTGTGACTGTCCTTCCTTGGCAGGGTCTTTGCGCCTCCAATGTCCGAGGTTGTCCTCATCTTGGTCCTTGCATGATCGAGGAATTCTGCGAACCTCTCATCAATATCTGCTCCTGTTTTGTTGCGCTCTACAGTTGGCACTGGAACCTCTACTTTCTTTCCACCATTCTGTCCTGTTTTCTCAGGGGCAGAACCCTGAGGGGTATAGTTTTCTATCTTGATTGTAAATGATGGCGGATTATTCAACTTGGCCCCGGGTTTCATTTCAGGACCTTTGGAAGGTTGAGTAATTTTGGGAGCAGGATTAGGATTTGGTGCTGAACGAGCAGCAGGAACAATAGTTGTGGCAACTGGCCGCTGCCTCCCACGGGAGGCATCACGAATTGCTCTAACAGCTGGACCAACTCCAATTGCATCCATGAATTCCTTGCAGTTTCCACAGCATCTTTCCTTCTTGTTGGTGTTTTCCATTTGGAAGCAAGAACTGGTTTTAGGACGCTGTGAAGATGAGAGACAAGACACAAGACAAGTAGGTGCAGGTTTAAGGGCTAGGAATTAGCATGGTTTTATATGTAGCAGTATGAGTGGAGGACAAGGTGGAAAGAAACAAGTTAAATCCGGTTCTAATTAGAAGGGAATAATCATTGATTAAAAAAGTTAATTACCCCATATGAATCATGATCCTTCTGAGTGAGTGGAAGTGGAAAATCATCCACATTTATGCAATAGGCATGACACATGACTCACAAAAAATGTATTAATTAGCTAAGATTCTTCTAAGTACCTTTTGAGAAAGGTTTGTCTGAACTTTCCTAGTTTTTTCCCAAGTGATTAGATAGATGATCGGTAGGGATCGTATTCCAATGCTATCTTTTTCTTTTTTTATTTTTTTTTATTTTTAGTTCTATTATGATATACGTAAACTGAAAAGATTTTTCATAAGGAGGGTAAATTGTTTTATAAATATTGATCAAAATCAAAATGATAAATTATGATAGTGTCCTGCAGAAACCATGAGAAATATAAAAACATATAGAACTTTTGACAAAATGTTGCTACTAAATCAATATGTTGTGTTCACAATGTAGTTGTATTTATTTTTTAAGCTAATAATGACTTGATTTGTCCTATACTAAATGTTGGAAGGCAAATCAATCAAGAAAAGAACTCCATTTGGAATAAAGGTAAATTGTGAATAATACACTTTTAAGTTTATTTTATGTACATTTAACATTTTATCTTTAAAATTAAGTGTTTGAACCCTTAAGTATTTCAAAATGTGCATTTAGACTCCTATATACTCATTTTATCTTTTTTAAGAGTAGCAAAAATATTTACTGAAGTTAAAGAAATAAAATAGAATAAGAAAGGGACAATTTTACTCATAAATTTTCAGAACCTAAATTTAACGACCTTTCAAAGAAAAGAAAAGCAATGAAAGCCCTATTTTGATAAGTGGTCAAAAAATAAAGGCTTTGAAAATATAGATCCTAAAACAAAAGGAAGTGCCTATTCACCTTAAATTTTAAAAATTTAAACACTCAATACTATGAATAAAATAAAACCTCAATTTCAAGGCACACATAAAGCCAACAATATATTTTCTAATTTACGCTATAAGTAACACACAAGTCACGTCTCCCAATTATATGTTACAGTAGTATTAATTTAATAAATACCAATTACATAACGTATGAAAAGAATATTATTTCTAAAATTTCTATTATTACAAATATTCTTCTACCACTACCTCTACCCGATGGCGTGTCGCGTATGCAAAACATATCATTATCGATGTATTGAAGGAGATAGGATTAATAAGCAATTGGGAGAATTGTATTAACTTTTCTAGCTGTTAGACATTAGAGGTACGGTGGCAGAAGCTTTTTGGTATGGTATGGTAGAAGATGAGGGCATAAAGAAGAGTATCGTCAGAATCATCGTATATGGTATTGGATTCTGCATCATTGGCAAATATTTGACAAAATGAACCAATTTCTCATAGGTTAAGTTATCCCTTCTTTTGACAGTTGACAGACTCTTGGGCTCAAGAATCACGACTATTTTGGTCGTTGGGAGAAAAAAAGAAAAAATGGTTTGAGTAGGAGAGGACATGGATTTTCCATTAGCATTGCTTAAAAGATCTGACAAGTTCTTATACATGAGTTGGAAATCTGATCATGGAGTAGGGGATCTTTGAAATTTGCTTCTAACCCACTATTCATTTTGCTGTAGGAGCCTTTTATGATCGTTTTATTGTCATTTTTGGCTGCTTCCTTGTTGAGCGTTTTTTTTTTTTTTTTTGAAAATTAAAAGTAAAAAAAAAAAAAAAAAAAAAAAGAACTTGGTACTTTAACTGATTTTATTCTCTTATATATTTCTTAGACTACATTTCTTTAAGTTGCTTGTATTTGAGGGCAAAGGTCTTTGATAAGACAATGAATTTTGAATTTTATATCTCCTTTTAAAAGTTTTAAATAACTTAATGATAAGATTAAGAATGGAGAAGGATAATGATCCCACTGTACTTTTTAATATCTTGATTCCATAAGTTTGAGGAAGCCGTAACATATGATAAGGACAGATTGATGATGGTAAAAGACAAGAAAAATGTTGAGTGAGGAAAAGCTAGAATTTGAGATCAGATGCACAAATAGTGAGGTTCAAGTCAGTCCAATGGCTTAAGATTAACCTATCAATGGAAGCATCAATTCTGGGACAAACTTAAAAGGAGGAGGTTTATTATCACAAAAAAATAAAAAAAAATAAAAAAAAGAAGAGATTTAGGAAATAAAAAAATATTATTTTAAAAAATCCCTAAAGTAGGACCGAAAAAAAAAATCTAAAAATAGAGCACTTAAAAAAAATGATTTCACCTTGTATTGAAGTCATATCTTGAAAACAAAATTTTAGCATCAAGGCTAATATCATCTTAAAAACAAAAATCCCAAAAAATAAGGCAGCTTCAAAGAAAAACCATGGAAAACAAAAAGCCTTGACATATTGTTTTAAAGACATGATTTTAGCATTTAGGCCTAAAATTAACTCTTGAATACACAATTTCAACACTAATGCTAAAATCAAAAATTATTTCTTTTTGAGAACCCTTATTGAAAGTAATTACTTAAATATGGTGTAATCAAAATTAATTATCAAAATACAACTTTAAAATCGCATGTGTTAAATAAGATATATAAATAGTGGCTTTCAACTTTATATCACGTATATAATGCACGATACACTCATAAAAATTTGAACTTCTCCAGCACTAAATCGCAAGCATAAATTGCAATATACATATCGCTAGTACAAATTGTGATATAGCTGCAAAACTAAAACTTTGTGGCGTGATTCATATATGCGATTTGCTTTAAAAATCTCAATATGTCTTCTACAATATGCGATTTTTAGATAAATTTTGGAAATTTTTTTCAAATGAGCTATATTTTGGTAATTTTTCAGCATGTGTTGTAGACATGTTGTTCACCTACTATAATTGTTGATAGGAATCAACAAACTCGAAGTCGTTGGAAAAGAAAACAGAAGGAAGAGATTTCAAGGAGGAGGAGAAAGCCTCTATGTTGCAGGCCTATGCTTTAAGGCCGCCGGTCTTGCACATGCAGATTTTAATTATTTCTCTTATTTTCCTTTTTATTTAAGTTTTTCTCCATATAATATTAAGCTAAGGTTTTAAGGGCTTCTATAAATAATCCTTTTCATTTGCTTTACAAGGGATTCATTTTTCATCATTGAGATTCGAGAACACTTTTATGTGTAAACCCTTTGTGGTGTTTATGAATATTGAGATTTGATACATTTTATTCCTGAATTCTTATCAATTCTTGAGTAATATAAAATTGTGGCAAACCCTGTTATTAGAATTTTGTGAATTCTTTTAACACCGTTATTATTTTATAAATCGTGGTACCTATCGTTCTATAATCTAATTGCAATCCAGTTTAATTTTATTGTTCGTAAAACCTCTGAAGCAATAATTTTATCCATATCCTTTTAATTTCATTGTTCTTTCATAATCTAGAAAACCCTCAAAATAAGATAAATTTTTAACCCTCTCAAGTTCATGTTAGATTTGGTATTAGAGCTTGTCGTTCGATGCGATTTATTCCAGGTTTGTTAGTTGATTTTTTCTTTTACCATGAAATTATGTTGTTACTGTTGATTTGCTAGAAAGATGTCGTCTGATGGTAGCACTAACGTGAATTGCAATAACGTAGGAGCTAAAAGAAATAGCAAGAAAAACAACAATGGTAGTGGAGGAGATTTTGTGAGTAGGTAAGAATTTACACAGTTGCAAACAAGGTTTAATCGAATGCAAGAAGATATGAGAAGGATTTTATAGAGATTGGAAGTTAAGGGTAGAGGGAGTCATAGTGGAGCCAATCGTAAGAGACATTCCAGTGGTGAGTTTGATTGGAATAGTGAAAGGAGTAGGAGACGAGGAGGTAAAGATGATAGGCATAAGGGAATTGAGAATATTAAACTAAAAAATTCACCTTTCACTAGTAGCATTAAACTAGAGGAATTTCTAGATTGGGTGCCATGAGTAGAGAAGGTATTTAACAGTTATTAGTAGGATGAGAATATGGAAGTGAAATAACGTCTCTGGCTTTTTCTTATTATGCTAGTCTGTGGTGAGATAAGTTGTAGGTTGAGAGACGAAGGTTTGATGAAGAAAAGGTACATTCATGGGCTTTGATGAAAATATTGATGAGACGTAGATTTGTGACAGACTATTATAAATAGGAGATGCTGATAACGTTACTTTCCTGAAGGCAAGGAAAGCTGAGTATAGAAGAGTATGTGAAGGAGTTTGAAACTTTGATGATGAGGTGTAACATTAGAGAATCTTCATATGAATCTATAGTTCGGTTCATTAACAAGCTAAAGATGGATATCGCCGGTGTAGTAGAGCTCCATCACTATCAGACCCAGGAGGATGTAATTAAGTTGGCTAGCAGAGTTGAGAGGCATTAATACAGACGGTTTCGGAAATCATATCACTATTGTAACACCCTAACCTAAAGGCGTTATCAGCCCGCCATGTATCCTTGCTAGAATAGACACGCCAAGGCTATAAATTTCTAAAACCACAAATATGTATTTCAAATATCACCAATCACTCACATAAAGGGGTAACTTTTAAAAATTTTCATATCAAAATAATTTGTCCTCATCATCAACTAGCATAACTTAAGAATCCAATTTAAAACAGAGATAAGAAATCCTTACATATAAAATTCTTCAAACGAAAACTAACTAAATCAGAATATATTTCTTTATCTCAAATCACCAATAGCTAACTCTCAATTGTCAACAAGATGGTCATAATCGCTATCGCACTCCCCATCATCAACAAATATGTCATAGCCCGTCAAGTCATAAATCATAGAATCTTCACCTGTACCTGTGAGGAAAAAATAAGGATTGAGCAAAAACGTCCAGTGCGCCAAACCGAAAGCACATGCACATGAACATGAACATGAACATGAACATGCAAATCACAATATCACATACAACTTACATTCTAATGCAACAAGCATAATTTAATTATCTTTTCATTAGCCTGCAACCAACACAATTTAGGACTATTGATCACTAATCCTAAACCCGGAGTAACTCATGACACCGATGAAAAACCATATTATATTAATAAATACATATATAGATGCATTCCACAATTAAGCTGATAACGACTCCTAATCTACCGAAATCATCTCCAGGTGTAACTTCACTTGGGACACTGCCACACAAGGATCATCAGGTTGCCAGCGTCAGTATCACATTACTATCGTAGTCTTTACTAACCGTAGCCAAGCATAAGCAACCCTCATTCAATTTAGGTCCAATAACTATTAAGTTAATTTATCAACTAATTCTACAAGCACATACAATCAAACATGATAAGGTCATACCTGGTATTGCTTTCAATACTTCAATCCACCAACAGAACTTCTTACAAGAACAGAGATCCCACACGTTTCCTGACTAACAATATGTCTCAATAAATTTTCATTTCCACAAAATTTAAACCCTAAAAAATCCCTAAATTGACTCAAAGATCTAAAACCCTAACCATAGATCTATGAGATTTGAATAACACATACCTTCTTTTCTTGGTTTACAATCCAATGAAACCCTTCAATACAACTTTCTCCAAATCCCTTGATTTCTCCACAACTTCCTTCAATATACATATATATAAAAAGTCTCTAATTAAAATTTCTATCACAATAACAAATAAAGTTCATTGATTATTAGAATAGTACAGATTCTTACGTACCTAGAACTGGTAGATCTCAAATAGGAAATCAGAACCCTAATTCTCAATTCTCCTGAATAATAAACTATTAGTACAATTTCATTAAGTTACAGATCTCATAAACCATAAATCTAGTAAATTCTTACATTTCTTCTTGATTTGAAATCACTACTTCAGATCTAGATCCACCCTTCATCCACAACAACATATCTTGAATTTCCTTTGAAACAACACGTAAACCTAGATTAAAATCTATAAAAACCCTAATAAAAATCATTACCTTTTCCTTTGAATCGGAGTCTTCCAAATCTCCAATCACACTAAGGTTTTTCCATACTCTCGAATCTCCCTTTAGTTTCATAGAATAACTAGTATAAGAAAAGATTTATCTAAAGGATTTGATTGGAAAGATTATAGGAAGGTTACATACCTAGGGTTTTTGCTCCTTAGAAGCTCTTAGGGTTTCCAAAAGAATGGGAGGTTATATATAAGCTTTTAGGAGAAGTTGAATAGGTTTGAAGATTAGGGAAATTCGTAAAATAGAAAAGCTGGTAGCTCTAGGACGGCTTTAAACAAAACTCTACGTTTTACAAAGAAGGCCAGTGGATACACCGGCGACCTTTCCACCTACGCCAACAGCTTTATGTCGGCTTTCACTATTCAGTCAAAATTCTCAATTTTCTCCCGAGAGCTCAAAGCCGTCTAAAGGCCGGCGGCTTTCCAATATAGGCTGGTGGCTTTCTTGCCGAATTTGATTGTCTTCATCTGATTCTTCGCGTATGACTTCTTCAAGTTCAAATTCGTCGATCCAATGACAAAAATACCCACATAACATTATATTACCTTTATACCCTTCAATATGAATTATTTATTTATACTTTACAACTATACTAAGTCAAATGAGGAGGAGAAGAAAGAGGATGGGAGAGAGAAGAACAAGGGAAAAGTGGTGGATGACAAAGCATCTAATCATATACAACAGCGAAAGAATCGAGATATTAAATGTTTCAAGTGTTTAGGATATGGCTACATCGCTTTTCAATATCCTAATAAGAAAGTGATGGTCATGAAGGGGAATAAGACTGAGAGCAAAGAAAAAGAACAGAAGAGTAGTGAGGAAGAAGAGCTAGATCATGAATGCATTAACATGTCAAATGTTTCTTTAAGTTTCTAGGATGCGGTATTTTAGTAAGAGAATGTGATTCCAGATCAGTGAACGAATCTATTTTATGCTCAGAGTTTGGTGCAGGGAGAATCTTGTTTGACTATAATTGATAAAGGCAGCTGCACCAATCTTATTTCTGCTAGATTGGTTTCTAAACTAGGGTTGCAGGTGGAGCAACATCCAAAGCCATATGCTCTTCATTGGCTTAGTTATCAGGGAGCTGCTCATGTGCATAAACATGTTCGTGTACCTCTTTCTATTGGTGATTATACTGACGAATTTTTGTGTGATGTAGTACCTATGCATGCTACACACTTGATCCTTGGAAGACCATGGCAGTATGATCTCGGAGCCAACTTTGACGGGTACAAGAACGAATATACGATTCGGCAATGGGAAAAAACATACAAGCTACTACCTATGAGTCCTATAGAGGTACAGCAAGCAAAGATGGTGCATATTAAGAAGATTAAAGGATTGAGGAGTTTGTTTGTATGGACCAATCGGATGACAACTTCGAATCTAACTCCGAAAGTTTAGAGATTGAAAGGTTAAGATTCAAGGATGAATCTTCTTAAACCCGGGGGTAATGATAGGAATCAGCAGGCTCGAAGTTATTAGAAGGGAAAACAGAAGGAAGAGATTTCAAGGAGACAAAGCCTCAACGTTGCCGGCCTTGCACATGTGGATTTTAATTCTTTTTCTTATTTTCCTTTTTGTTTAAGTTTTTCTCCATATAATATTAGGGTAGAGTTTTGAGGGATACTATAAATAATCCTTTTCATTAACTTTACAAGGGATTCATTTTTTATCATTGAGATTTGAGAACACTTTTAAATGTGAACCCTTTATGGTGCTTATAAGTATTGAGATTTGATTATCTTTATTCCTGAGTTCTTATCAATTATTGATAATATAGAATTGTGGCGAACCCTGTTATTAGAATTTTGTAAATTCTTTTAACATTGTAATTATTTTATAGATCGCGGTACCTATCGTTCTATAATCTAATTGCAATCTAGTTTAATTTTATTATTTATGGAACCCATCGAGCAATAATTTTATCCATATCCTTTTATTTCATTATTCTTTTATAATCTATAAAACCCTAAAAATAAGATAAATTTTTAGCCCCCTCAAGTTCGCATCAACTGTGTCTTTAAGATATTATTTTACACTGCTAAAAACTACAGCTTCTACTGCATTGGTCCCCAATTTTCCATCTATTTACTTAAACCTACAAATACAAATCAAAAGCAAGTTTTATCATGTATAGAAAGCAATTCTAAACTCAAATTTTAACCACTCTATCCAAACCCTATTACAGGACAACTCGAAACTCCAATCTCCACCCAAATTATGCAAACAAACTCCATAAGTTATCAACAACACATTAACAAAAGGTAAAGAGAAGTTTAATTAAATTTCATTAATAAGGTGTAACATGTATAAATACGTAAGAGATGTGAAAAGTTTGCACAAACAATCATGATATGCAACAAGAAATGTGAAAGAATATGCTACCGGTGTCATTTGCTCCTCTTCCTCATGAAGAACTGCACTAATCTTCAATCAAGCTTTAGTTGTGACTCTAGTTGTGGATGTGGTTAAGTATCTAGGTAAGTGAGCTACGTGTCATCCTAACCTTCACTCATTGGACTATGTAGTGGACTCATATACATTAAGGTTGGATCGAGCTCAATCTGACTAAGACCCTCCTCCATGTCATCGCTAGGAGCTGTTAGGCATCTCGTATGCAGAGCAAACTAAGTGTGTATAGATGCACTAATGCTCTTACTCAAAGGTCCACATGCAACGGTATTAAATTTTGTGTAAATTCCAATATCTTTTGCACATTGTAGTCATCATTCACAAGCACAATTTCATAATATACATTACCATCCTCAAATAAACTCTATGAAGCAACTCAACCATGTGCATCATCCTATTTATTTTAAGATGACTGCATATTATTATGTCCACAAGCTGCCCTAACACCTCTTATTTTTTCCCTTACCCCTCTTACTCTACATATCAAGCCACCTAATATAATAACATATCTAATTCAGCCTATCATACATGACAACTATGTAAAAGGTTAACAAATTTATTCAATAAAATATGAAATCTGATCACTTTTATATTTTCAAAACAAATAGAAAATATTTGAAGCATGTGTGGTTGATGTACATCAATCATGGTTAGATCAATGAGAAAGAAACTATCAATCTACAATCAAGAGGTATGTTACCTCTTTCCCTCCACATACAAATACAAAATAGGAGAAGCAAAGAGTTAAAAGGCTTTAAGGGAATGCACATGTATCCAAGTTCTTTCATTCACAATCTAGCTGTTCATGACATTGAAACCATGTTTCATGATTAAATTTATTTGATTTTGCCACCAACATGGGATAAATTATTGAAAAGAGAAGCAAGCATGTTAATAAACATGAAGACATCATTTTGATGTGAAGTTGAAGCAAAAAGAAAAAAATCTAATTGTTGAAAATTTGTAGTTACCAAATATTCTAAAAGCACCAGAAATTAAAATTCACTTTCACTAAGGAATAATGTTATGACTACACATGCACTTAATAGCAAACACGGTTGATAACAATCAAGAGTTAGCAAGTAGTCATAAAATAAAAGCATCCAAAATAGTCCCAAATTTTCAAAAAGAAAGAGAAATACTTACTTAGAGAATATAGAATGTGAATTGGGGTCCTAGGTTTTTGCAAAGTAATTTTGGCAAGAATTGAATAAATCACACAATTGGAAAACTTGATTTGCAATTAGATGGAAGATACCGGTATGATTATCAACAAGATTTAGGAATATTTTGATATTTAAGAATACTAGGCCTTTCTCATTTGAGAGGATTTTTGGTTGGTGAAATGAAGAAGAAAGAGGGGCAAACATGCTACAATTGGTGGAAATCGTGTCTTGATGACACCATATCACTATAAATTGTCTCTTAAAAACATGATATTTGTGAAAAATGAAATCGCGTCTTCAAACATGATTTCAAGTTCCCTATTTTGGGTAATTTTTTCGCATAGCCTTACTTTTGTTTTTTCAAAAATAAATAATTACTTTTATGTCCTTAACCCACAAAAGAAAGGCCATATAAGAGTTTTACCTAAAAACCAAGTAAATCATGAAATGATGGCATTAAAATCATTATCTCTGTAACAATTTCCATGTCAAAGAATGACATGGTGTTATTTGCATCTCACATTCAAAAGAAGCCAACAAGTAGCCTATGGAAATGCTTTTCACATGTGCAGCAAGAAAGCTTGGTTCTACGAATGGTAGCTCTATGCAAATGAGTATAGTCAAAGGCTAAAAATTGCTAGTGCATGTGGAATCAACGTTAGCCTATATAAGAGATGGAAAATACACATTTTCAAACGTAAGCCACAATTTAAAGCTATCTTATAATGTTTTATCTTTTGACTTCATGGATTGACAACCTAATTGTTAGGAGAGAGTCTAACCCTAATCACGATAACAACAAAATCGATTAATCAAATAATTAATCAACTTATGATCAAAAGTTAAATCTCCTCTTACCAAAGTGATAAACAATAAACAATGTGGAAATATAAAGTAGATAATACTAGAATATAACATGAAAAACCCAATGTGGAAAAAACCACGGGACTAGCAGCGCTCAAATCTTCCACTATAAACAGTAATGGGATTACAAGTTTTCCTCACTAGATCTGTCTAGTGGATCTCATAATTCTTCACCACAAATTGGTGGATTACAATAGGAACATGAATCTTCCTCTAGAGTTTCTCTCTCTAGGATTTCCTCTCTTTTCTCTCTTTCTCTCTCTAGATCTCTCTATCTACGCTTGAGAAAAACCCTAGGACAATAAGAAGAATTTACATGTAAAACAAAGGGAAAATCAAGAGACACCAAAGGCTAGCTTGTGCATTTAATGTAGGCCGGCAGCCTTTAACTCCAGTTGTAGATGTACAACAATTTCATATCCTTTGTTTTGCGAAAATCTCCTTTTCTCAAGTCCTCTTCCAAGTATATGTCCTATACTTAGGATATCCTTGATTTAATGTCTTCTAAATATATAAACATATATTTAGGATCTCCTTGTGTAAGCATGCTTGTTCATTCCTACTATGATTCCAAAGTCTATATAATATATATATATAATATATATTTAAGCCATTTGGTTATAGACCCATATGAGTTGGATCTATAACCCCAACAATCTCCCCTTCCAACTCATATCGAAGGTATCGCCAATCCTACTGCCTTCCTGCAGCACCTTTTGTCAGACTAAAACCTTTCACAACCAGCTTTTTGTCTTGTTCCTTAATTGTGAGCTCTTATCATCAATCTTCACCCATCTATTCTTTAGAGTTCCCTTGCTCTTAGGCAGTTTCACCAAGTCAATTTTCCTATTCTCATGCAAGGATTTCAATCTATGTTGCATGACTCTAACCTTTCTTGACTTCTTCTCATTTCTCATGGAATTCTGATAATCATCTCACTCTCTCCTATCAGTGAGTATCTCATACTCATCTGGACTAAATCTAACTGATGGTCTTCTATCTTTTGCATGTCTTCTCATCTCAAACTATTGATGAGGCTTTTGGGATTTTCAACTGAACATTTGCTATTTCTGCCATCATCAGAACCTCTATGTAAGAGTACAGGACTCACATCTTCTGTACTTAGCTTTGCTGTCATTAAGTAAAGGGTATTCTTCTTCTTTTCATTTGCCACAATGAGAGAACCATTGGCAAGCTTCCATCTTCTTTCACCAAAGTAGCTATTATAGCCATCATCATCAAGCTTTCCTACAGAAATAAGGTTAAGGTAGATATCTAGAACATATCTAACATCTCTAAGAATGATCTTGCAATCTGTGTTGGTCTTTAAAACTCTGTTTCCAATGCCAACAATCTTGTATTTACAATTTTTTCCCATCCTAACATTACCAAAATTACCAACAATGTAGGTTGAGAAGAACTCACCATGTGAAGTCACATGGAATGAGGCACCGAAATCAATAACCCAGTGATCATAATCACTTGCAAGGCTAACACACTTCTCATCCTAGGCAATGATGATTTCATCATCATCTACTACTGTTGCAACTGTGTCTACATCCTTTTCTTCACCTTTATCTTTCTCTTTCTTCCAAAGTCTACACTCTCGCTTCATGTGACCTAGATTGTCATAATAGTAGCATTTAAAATTTTTCTTCCCTCTTGACATGGACCTTCCCCTGGATTTCTCTTATTCATTATCCTTATCAAATGATCTTCTATACCTGCTTCTACCATTCCTTCCTGACTTACTAGTAACAAGTGTCCTAGAATCAGATCCTATGACAAGATCTTTCCTCCTAGCCTCTTCAGTCATCAGGTTATCCTTCACCATTGCAAGGGTGAGTGTTCCCTTTAGGGCAGAGTTACCGACTGACACAACCAGTGTCTCCTAACTATCAGGCAACGAACTTAACAATAATAGTGTCTGGATCTCATCATCAAGCACCAACTTCATGGCAGACAATTGATTTGCTAACCTTGAAAAATATTCAAGTACTCCGTCATGTTGGATCCATCCCTGTATTTCGGATTTACAACTCTTCTAATCAAAGAGGTTTTATTCAAGGCCATCTGCTTCTCATGCATGGATTCTAACTTTCTCTATAGAACATCCACTCTCGTTTCTTGGGCCACATGGTGATACACATTGTGATCCGCCCATTGTCGGATATAAGTGACAATTTTTCTATACACGATTATTTAATCAGCATCATATTTATTCTCTAGCTTCGCAATGTCACTACCCAAAGACAAATATAAATCTTTGTAATATAATAAATCTTCCATCATAGATTTCCACATAGAGTAATCTATTGAATTCAGTTTGAAGAATCGTACCTGATGATTCTGTTATATTTGTACTGCAACAAAAACCCTAATTTTCTTTTTGAATCATGTGCTCTGCTACCACTTGTTAGGAGAAAGCTTAACCCTAATCACAATAACAACGAAACCGATTAATCAAATAATTAATCAACCTGTGATCAGAAGTTAAATCTCCTCTTGCCAAAGCAATAAGCAATAAACAATAAACAATGTGGAAATATAAAGCAGATAACACTAGGACATAACATGGAAAACCCAATGCGAGAAAAGCACGAGACTAGGAGCGCTCAAATCTTCCACTATAAACAGTATAATGTGATTACAAGCCACAAATTAGTGGATTATAACAGGAGCAAGAACCTTCCTCTAGAGTTTCTCTCTCTAGGATTTCCTTTCTTTTCTTTATTTCTCTCTCTGGATCTTTCTATCCAGGCTTGAGAAGAGGCAAACGACTTGTTCACCTAATACCCTTAGGATAATAAGAAGAATATAAATGTAAAACAAAGGGAAAATCAATAGACACTCAAAGGTTGGCTTGTGCATTTAACCTAGGCTGGCAGCCTTTAACTCTAGTTGCAGGTGTATAACAATTTCATCTCCTTTGTTTTGCAAAAATCTCCTTTTCTCAAGTCCCCTTCCAAGTATATGTCCTATACGTAGGATATCATTGATTTCAATGTCTTCTAAATATATAAACATATATTTAAGATCTCCTTGTATAAGTGTACTAGTTTATTCCTACTTTGATTCCAAAATCTTCTAAATATATATATCCAACATATATTTAGGCTCCCTTTGGTTATATACCCATATGAGTTGGATCTATAATCCTAACATTAGTTATTATAAAAGGAGCTAAACCATGGTCTTTAATTGTAAAAGTCTCATTAAGCTACCTTTTGAGCTTATTGATACTTCAATGTCTAATCAGTCACTAGCATATAATCAACATAAAGAAGGTGTCATAGTAAATCCACTAGAATCAGAATGAGTGAATATGCTCAATGATTGTGTGAAATCATGAGAAATAAAAAACTTTGGAATTTCCAATTCCAGCATCTAGATACATGTTTCAGTCCATAAAAATGAATGTTTGAGAAATATACTTAACTTGGTTTTGCTTTATCATATCCCTCTAATAGAAACATATAGATTTCCTCATGATGATATCCATGCAAGAATGTATTATTGATGTCTATTGGTGTAAAGGCACTCTATAAGAATGCAATAAATGCTCAATTTTGCCATCAGTGAAACATATTATGGTCTATACCTTTTACTTGAGTATATCCCTTTGTTACAAGGAAAACTTTATACCTTTCCACATTACCATCACATCAATACTTCATTTTATAAACCCATTTAGAAGTTATAACCCTTTTAAATTTAGGCAAGCTAGTAAGTTCTGAAGTGTCATTACACTTTAGTGCATTTTTTTTTATAGCTTTTATTCGATCCTTTTGTTTAACAGCTTGTTAGTAAACTAAAAGTTTTAAAGTAGCTAACACATTAGCTAAGATGCAACATAATCAAAGATTTAATAACAATACATATTAAGATCAAGGATGAGTTATTAGTGAATTGAATGAGTTGTGTGTGAAAGTTTTTTTTAACATAATTTTTTTAAGTGAGATGTTAAAGCATCGTTAACAATAGGCATTATGGCATTTGTTTTCTAAACAAAATTCTTAAACCAATTATGAGTTTGTCTATCCTTACTTGATTATATTAGAATCTATTTTGATTTTAGATTAAAAGAAGGTTGACCAAGGGAAAAAATCATGGATCCAATAGGCAAAGTTTCGAAAGATACATGTGAAAAAAATAATAGACTTGAAACATAATTGTGTATTGGATTCAAGACCACATGAAGAAAAAAAATTGAAATAAATCAAATAACTTGTTCTTTTGAAGGAAAGATTTTTTCAAAGAAAACAATATGACTAATAACCAAAATTGTTTGGTAGCAAGATCATAAACTTTATAACAAATTTGTCCATGGACTAGCATAAGAAAACACATTTGGTTCTGCTTAGATCAAAATTATCTCTATGTTTCATGAGTGTAGCAACAAAACACAAACATCCCATCACTCTAAGGTTGTCCTACATAAAAGATTTACCAAACAATATCTCATAAGGTGTTTTTCAATATAAAGAAGCAATGGATATTTTTTTATTAAGTTGCAGTAAGCAAACATTCTCTCAAAAACTCCTTAAGTATAGGTTAGCATATAATCTTAGAGCTCTTGAAATATCAAAGGGGTGCCTATATTTTCTTTCCACTCTTCCTTTTGTTGTGGTGTGTATATCATGGGCCTTTGATGTATAATTCCTAGACTATGGAGCACAGATTATTAGCTTTCAAACTAAAAGTCAAAACCATTATCAATTATAGTAGACTTGAGCATGATAGATGAATGATTGGAAACATATTAGAAAAAATCACTAAGGACAACATAAATTTAAGACTTTTGATGAAGTAAATAGGTCCAAGTAGATTGAGAAAAACCATCGATAGTAGTCAAGAAATAACGAACACTAGAAATTGAAACTAAATGATAGGGACCCATATATCGATGTGGAGTAGCTGAAAAGCAAAAGTAGGAGAATATAAACTTTTACTAAAAGACAATTTAGAAAATTTATTGTCATGATAGGTATCACAAAGAAAGTTTTACAGATTCAAATCTTTATAAATGTGAAAACATTTTATAACTTGAAAACTAAAGTATGCTCTAAATGTTCATGAATCAAATGGAGTAAAGTATCCTCATTATAAGAATTCGTAAAATAAGAACGAAATTGAATAAATAATTAAATTAACAACTCAAATTGTTTAAAATCTCGTGCTTAAGCACATAATTCCATTCAATACGTTTGCCTTTACTAAACGCCTCTTAACATTTTGGTGGTATTAAAAGTAGCAATTAAATTATGCTTAAATACCAATTTATATACTAACAACAAGTTATAAGTGAACTAAAGCACAAGTGGGACATCATATATAAGAAAAAATGAAATAAGTTCAATAGATCTAACTCTATCAAATTGTATCATGTGACCATCAAGTAATTTTACTTGCATTGGATGTTGTAAAACACGGATATCATGAAGAAGTATGGATTAAGGTGTCATGTGATCCATTGCTTCTATAACAAATATCTAAATAGTCACCCATAGCATCAGAACAATGAGGAGAAAAACAATTACCTATAAATTCCACTAGATTTGCTATCACCTCAACCTACACACCTTTTCTTTTATCATATGCATTATCTCATGACAAACATTTTGACAAAATCTGTTTGTTCACTACACTATTATCAACAAGAATTTATGCATTAGATTCTTTAATCCACTCATTCACCATATGATTAAAAGAAGTATGCATCTGAGAGTTAACATTAGAATTACAATAAGAAGTAGTAGCTTTACTACTTTTTGGCTTAACCATTCTTTTTCCTTTATACCACTCAGGAATCTAATAACTTGAAAACAAGTCTTAATAGTATGAACATCATTCTTTTTATTTTATGTTTGACTTCTATTATTTTCAACATTTTTTAGTTAAAAAGTTGAGACTTCAACATATGAATTCAATGAACATGTCACTTTCCCTTCCTTCCCTACTTATCAAATCAAGCAGAGAGACCTATTGATTGTTGGTAGAGGTTCCATTAATAGTATATGATTTCTTACTCCCCTATACGCATCATTAAGCTCCATCAAAAATTACAATCCACTTTAAGATTCAAACTCAGAATCATTTCTTTCACACCACAAGTACAGTAATCGATTTCACCAGAATTACACATAAGATAACTATGTAAAGCATGCAACTCATCCCAACATCTTGTAAGTTTGTTGTGGCAAACACCCACTAGTTGATTATTTGTTTGAAATTACAAATTTCATGCTATAATTAAAGCACTAAAGGATCATTATCTACACCATATTGTTCACTAATATTTGATTTCACAGTTTGTGAGCAGATGGTGCATAAAGAAAATTTTGAGAAAGTAGTAGAATCCAACAACATGCCATATAATTGTATCCACTCCATTTGATTAAATCTAGTGAATTCACTACAGGTTTTTCAATTGTGCCCTCAACAAAGCTTAATTTAAGTTTCGCTCTCAATATTATCTCTAGCAAGATAATTGTTTCCATTAAAAATCAAGTTTTGTATTGACGCAGTGCAGAAGCATTTGAATTGCCAGAAGCCAATTCAACAATTGATTTCAAAATGTGAACTTAATCATACAATTGCTAACCAATTGTAAATTCAGATAAAAGCTCTCAATTTAGGGTTTTCAATGTCAAAATATGATAGTCGCTTTGGTCATATCCATAGAACCCCTCCGATAGCCACTACTACCAAAACTGCCTCTCCTCCACGGCTGTCTCTCCTCAAACAAAATCTCATCTTCTTCCTCGAATCATCTTCTAAGACCTATGCCAATCGGTACGCAGCGACAGGCCGATTGATTGGATCACCATAAGCATCTCTTGTCCTTGGTCGTCTCCCACCATCATTCCTACCTCTGTTAGTAACGATCACCATGGCATCGAAATGCTCAACCAAATCTTAGACAAGTTGCTCTACCCGTCATGATCTTTGATCCATGGCATCAACTATCGCCCTATGAACCTCAGTCCCATGGACTCTCGTATCTTGAACAATGTCAAGAGTACAACCACTATTGACACCGTCATTAGTAGACATCTTCGCAGGATTTTACCATGCTCTGATACCACTTTGACGCAGTGCGGAAGCATTTGAATTGACATAAACCAATTTGGCAATTGATTTCAAAACGTGAACTTAATCACACAATTGCTAAACAATTTCAAATTTAGAGATAAGCTCTCAATTTAAGGTTTTCAATGTCAACATATGATAGTCGCCTTGGTCATATCCATAGAAGCCCCTCCGGTAGCAAATGATGCAGCCTAGTCGAAGTTGGTTTTAAGGCCGCCAATCCTTCATCCAACGCCGCTTGTGTATGATAGAAGGCTACTGGCCTTTGAGCCGGCGTAAAGTGAAAGAAAATGTCTAGCTTTGACTACAGTCCAAATCACGGCTGTGGAGCTTTGATAGAAGGCAACGCCAGCAATATATGCCACTGGCATATATCTTTAGGCTGCCAACGTATAGTGTATAAGCTGCCGACTTATAATAAATTTTCATGTTCCATATGAATTTTCTTTTGTTTGTTTTGTTGAGACTATAAATAGGGTGTTTATGGTTTTGTTAGAGGGCAACTATTATATTTTGACATTGAAAACCTTAAATTGAGAGCTTTTCTCTGAATTTACAATTGTTTAGTAATTGTGTGATTGAGTTTACGTTTTAAAATAAATCATTGAATTGGCTTTTGTTAATTCAAATGCTTCCACGCTGCATCAGAGTGGTATCAAGCACGTTAAAATCCTGCAAAGATGTCTACCAACGATGGGGGAGATTTCCGTTTAAAGGTAGATATTCCTTCTTTTAATGGAAATTTCAATATAGAAGAGTTTTCAGATTGGTTAGCGGATGTAGATCAGTTTTTTTACTACATGGAGATACCAGAAAAGCATCGTTTTAAATTAGTGGCATGCAGATTAAAAGGTGGGGCTTCTATCTGGGGGAGAGGCTACAAAATAGAAGGTAGCAGGAAGGAAGACAGCCAGTGCGGACTTGGTTCCGTATGAAGCAATTGCTACAAAGGGACTTTTTGCCTCCTAATTAGGAACAGATTCTGTTTCAACAGTACCAACGTTGTCGCGAAGGACAACGAACGGTTCATGAATACACAACTGAATTCATGCAGTTAGCTGAACGGAATGATCTTCGAGAAAGCGAAGGACAACAAGTTTCCATGTATGTTAATGGTTTAAAATTTCAAATTCAAGATAAAATTGGTGTGAATGTATTAAGAAATTTGAGTGAAGCAAAGAATAAGGCTCTTAAAGCCAAGTTAATGTTGTATAAGAAGGGCGACTGATATGATACTGATAGAAGGAGGTTTAGGGATGAGAGTGTCGATCATCTTGTGATTGAAAAAGGTGATAATATTGAAGGGAAGCAAGAATTGAGTAGTAAGAAGAAAGAGGACAAAGCTGCTAGTAAGCGTCCTGTCGATGCTAAGGACACACAAAAGCTAAGCAATTCCTATGCAAAACCCATTTTAAGCAAATACTATCGTTGCATTTAGCCAAAGCACAGATCTAATGAGTGTGTAAAGTACAAGTAAATAAATTATAATGAAGAGTAAAAAGGTAAAATTGATGTTGTTTAAATTGGTATTTTTGTCCTTGAGCAGGAAGATTTAAGCTCGAGGAAGAGGTACGCGAAAAATTGGATGAAATGACTTAAGCTGATGCTTAGGCCGCTAGCTTTCAAGTAAAGGCCGCCGGCCTATATGTGTAAGACACCAGCCTAAATCTCTCGGAGGATTTTGCACAGAATGATAAAGGTTGGCAAAAAGGCCACCGGCTTTGGAGCCAACCTTTCCTGTCAGAAATGTTTCCTATATAAGAAATCCTAGGGTTCGTGTTTTTCATTTGTAACATTTTTCCTTCGACCAGAGACAGAGAGAATTGAGAGTTTTTGAGGTTTTTGAAGAAAAAGATCAAGGGAGATCAAATTTGGATCAAGAGTAAGTAATCTCACATTTATCTATCAAGATTCTTCATATATCATTTCGATTCCTTAAGATTTATGCTTGGATTTTGAAGGAGTTCTTTGGAGAAAACCTAGTTTCATCAAGATCTGATCTTTTGGGAATCAACCGAAGAATTAGATTGAAACAAGTAAGTATTATCATTCTGGTATAACAGATTTGATATGCAAAGATATATATTAGAAGAATTGTGTCTGTTCTTATAGATTTTCCAATCTAAGGTTTAGGAGAAGTTGTGATTTTTGGATTCTGATATGATTTTTGGTTGGAGAAATCTGAGTTTATATTCTGAAGAAATTTAAGGTAAGTTTTATTCCGTTAATCCATAAGTTAATGAAAAATGATTCTTGTTGGTGATTTCCAGTTATTTATGGATAATTAGGGTTTTGTGGAGAAATTAGGTTTGTGGAGTTTGATCGAAGGAGATTTTGCAATTGTGGATTTCTTGAGAGGTTAGAGTTTTGGATAATTTTGGAGAATTAGATAATTAGGGTTTTGATGTGATGATTTATATCTTGTTCTTGTTGTATGTTATATGCACGAGATTTGGAGATTTTATGTTCTTGTTCATAAGGGATTTATGGATTTAGAGAGATTGTTCTTGGAATTGGAAAAGGTATGACCTTTTCTTGTTTGATGTATTTGCTTGCCGGTTTAGTTTTATGATTGTTGCCTGTAGGATCAAATATATGAATGAACTTAATTCTATTTGGCTTAATTTGTTTTTCTTGATGTCTTTGGTTGACCAGTAAAGACCTGGCAGACAGTGATACTGGTAAGGTACCCTAATGATCCTTGTGTGTCGTTGTCCCTAGTGGAGTTGCATTTCGAGATGATTCCGATAGATACAGGTTTATTTGCAGTATGGTCGCTGGTGTTTAGGGAGTACCCATTCACCAATATATGCATAAAATTATTTATTTTCCACATCTGGTTGTTTTTCAGGAGTCTCAGTAACTCCATGTTTGGGATCAGAAATCTATGATTCTGAACTGTGTTGTTTTGCAGGCGTAATGAAGATAATAATCTTGTTGTTTGCATTTAGTTAAGTTGCATGAATATATACATATTGTTTGTGCATTTGCATTGTGTTTGTGGACTGGCGTACTGGGCGTTTTCGCTCATTCCTTTCTTTTTTAGGTATAGGTTATGGAGATATTGTTTATGACTTATCTGGTTATGACTTGTATTTTGATCATGGGGATGGCGATAGTGGACCTGATTACCCTACAAAGGAATAGGATGTTATACAGGATCTATGAAAAGGATTTCTTGAGTTTTGCAGATTCTTGAAACAATATTTTGATTATTTATCTTTTAGAGGATTTGAAGTATTGGTTTTTATGTAATAGTTTATTAAACAGGATTATTTGATATTATTTGGAAGTTATAAGTTACAAGTTTTACAGGTTTTGTACCTTCCGGAGTATCCTAAATTGTGTGATCATGGAGATTTTATACGTTTATATTTTATGGAATTTAGATTAGATCTTTTGTGTGTATCTTTTAAGAGAGGGACATGTGGCGGGTTGTAATACCTTATTTTAGGGCGTTACAACTTATTTGGTATCAGAGCCTAGGTTTTGAATCATTAGAATTAAGAAATTGACTTACTTGGATGGTGAGCATTGATGAGTGGGGTATTACATGTTTAGGATGTTTTCTTTTCTAGTTAAGATGTTGTTGTCTCTTAGATTTTAAGTTTTGATCTTCAAGTTAGATACCCTTTTTTTTATGTTGTTGTGTTTTATTGGTATTAGAATGCCTCCTAGAAGAACAGCTGATGTGGGATCCTCCAGAGTGGGAGAGGAGGAAGTGGGTAATAGATAAGAGGAGCAACAAGCTCAGAATTAGTATTTACCACCACCACCTCCACCTGTAGGACAGTAGCTACCTAATGTTGCTGCAGGAGGACAAGTGCCAGTTGATGCATGCAGTAAATGCTTTGTTGGGAGTACTTACCCAGCAGCAGCAAACCATGAGGCAGGATATGCAAATCGTGTAAGCTAATGCTGAAGCCTGGAGATTAGAGACCCGGAGATTGAATGGAGATAGGGATCAAGGGTCCAGACCTACAGATGTTCTCAATTTAAATAAGTTTGTAGATTTGGTCACAAGTTCGAACCAGTGCCAGATAAGCCTCTTAATGCACAGCTGTTAATGGAGGAAGTTAAAAAAACTTTTGCTACCCTTGATATTCCGGACAACAAGAAAGTCGAGTATGCCTCCTATTTGCTGACTGGGAGAGCTAATAATTGGTGGTTGAGCACGAAAAGACACATGGCTGGAGTTACCACATGGAAGATGTTCCAGCAAGCTTTCTTCAAAGAGTTCTTTCCCGATAATGTAAAGTAAGGGATGCTTCAGGAGTACTACACCCTGCAACAGGGAAAGATGATGGTGAAAGAATATGAGCCAGAGCTACACAGGCTGATGAGATTCCTTCCTAATGCTTTGAAGAAGAGTGAAGAGACTAAGGTTAGCAGATTTATTACTGGACTAGAGCCTGAGATCCAGTACCATGTGAGTTTAATGGACCTGAATAATTACTCAGCTATTGTGAACAAAGCAAAGACGGTAGAGCAGGGATTGAATAGAATGAAGAGTAGAGAGCCTAGAGAGGTCAGATTTATTGAGGCAAGAGACCTGCTTCCAGTATGATGACATAGGACAGAGGGAAGAGAACTGCTACACAGTTCTTTAGGCCACCAGTGTAGAGTACAGATAAGAGATGCCCCAGATGCCTTGGACCGCATTATTAGAAAGACTGCAAGTGGGTAGAAAATGCTTGTTTTTCTTGTAGCAGAGTTGGGCACATCAGTAAGTTCTGCACAAAAAAAGACTCTTCCTCAAGTATTATGTTTTAAGTGCAAGCAGTGAAGAAATAGAGCTACAGATTGTAAAGAGGCTAGGAAGCAAAATGCTTCAGTTAGCAGATCTTTTTCTTCTGATCAGGGGTAGCGAGCACCAGCAAAAGTGTACGCTCTTCAGCATAGTGAGACTTTCAGTGTAGACACTATTGCGAGTATGTTTCCTATACTCCTGCATAGTGCATACGTTTTGTTTGATACTGGTGCCAAATTCTCTTGTTTATCTAAATCTTTCGTATCTAATTGTGGTATATCTGTTGAGCTTATGCCTTTATGTATGTTTGTGAATACACCATTGGGAAGTGGATCTATGTTGAATAGAATTTGTAGAGGTGTAGATATTGAGATAGAAGGTAGGCATTTGCCTGCAGGTCTTGTGGTATTGAATATGCTAGACTTTGATGTGATTTTAGGAGTAAATTGGTTGAAAATATAAGGCTGTGATCGATTGTTACAATCTTGTGATAGAGTTTAGTTTGTCTAATGAAGATCAGTTTGTATATAAGCTAGTAGTGCAAAGACCTCCAGTTCTTCCTACTTATGAGTTGTGGGGAGGATCTATGTTGGCAGCTATGGTAAAAGAGGACCAGCAGAAGTTAGATATTTCTAAAATACCAGTTGTGAGTGAGTACCCAGAAGTTTTTCCAGAAGATTTACCAGGGTTACCACCAGAAAGAGAAGTGGAGTTTAGCATTGATTTGGTACCAAGTACTACACCAATTCCAAGACTCCTTATCGCATGACTCCTACAGAACTAGCCAAGCTTAAAGTACAATTGGATCTATTGAAGAAGAAATTTATTAGACCCAGTGTTTCACCCTAGGAAGCTTTAGTTCTGTTTTTGAAGAAGAAAGACGGCAGTATGAGACTATGTATGGATTACAAAGAGTTAAATCAAGTGATGGTGAAGAACAAGTACCCTCTACCAAGGATTGATGATTTGTTTGATCAGCTGGCAAGAGCTTCAGTATTTTCAAAGATTGATTTGAGATCAGGATACACCAGTTGAGAGTTAAGGCAGAAGACGTTCAGAAGACTACTTTTAGAACCAGGTATGGACATTGTGAGTTTGTGGTCATGCCTTTCGGTGTCACAAATGCGCCAACAGTGTTTATGGATCTAATGAATAGGGTTTTAGAGATTATTTGGATATGTTTGTCATGGTTTTCATAGACGATGTTTGGTGTACTCAAGTCTAAAAAAACATGAGAGCATCTGAGATTGGTTCTGACCAGATTGAAGGAAGAGGAGCTACATGCTAAGTTATCCAAATGTGAGTTCTGGTTGGAACAAGTTTCTTTCGTAGGACATATAGTTGATGAAAATGGAATATCAAAGATCCTAGAAAGTAAAAGCAGTAGTTGAATGGCTAAAACCCAAATTGTGTCAAATCAGAAGTTTTCTAGGAATTGCAGGATTACAGAAGGTTTGTAGAAGACTTTCAAATATTGAGCCCATTGACGAGATGACACAGAAAAAGGTTAAATATGTATGGAATGAAGAATGTGAAGTTAGTTTTCAGTTGCTGAAGGATAAGTTAGTGTCTGCTTCAGTGCTAGCTTTACCAGTGAGTGGTGAGGAGTATGCTATAAATAGCGATGCCTCTATTCAAAGTTTAGGATGTGTGTTAATGCAAGGGGGCAGGATTATAGCATATGCTTCCAGACAATTGAAGCCATATGAGAAGAACTATCTTATGCATGATTTGGAACTAGCAACGGTAGTACATGCGTTGAAGCTATGGAGACACTACCTGTATGGGGAAAAGTGTAAGGTATATACAGGTCATAAAGAGTTTAAAGTACTTCTTTACCCAGAAAGAGCTTAATATGAGACAAAGAAGGTGTTGGAGCTTATCAAGGATTATGACATTGATATTCAGTATCATCCAGTGAAGGCAAATGTTGTAGCTAATGCGTTGAGCAAAAAGTGAGTAGAAAACCTTGCGACTATGATTTCAACAGAACACCATTGGATTGATGATATGAGGAAACTTGAGCTGGAAATAGTCACAAGACAAGTGAGTGAAAGATTAGCAAATTTGAGAATACAACCTACTCTTGTAGATAGAATCAAGACAACTCAGGCAGATAATCAGAGTATCCTAGAGATTAAACGGAGAACGGAGAATGGTAAGGCACCAAAGTTCTATATAGATGATGAAGGTATTCTGCGGTATAAAGGTAAATTATGTGTGCCAGTGCAAGGAGATCTTAAGAGAGAGTTGTTAAAAGAAGCACACCATTCCAGTTATTTAATCCATCCAGCAAGAAATAAGATGTACCAAGACTTGAAGAAGCTATATTGGTGGAATAATATGAAAAAAGAGATAGTAGAATATGTTTTTAAGTGCCACACATGTTAGATGATAAATATAGAGCATTGAAGACCGTTAGGTGAGTTGAAACCTTTGCCGATACCGCAGTGGAAGTGGGAACACATCACCATGGATTTCGTTACAGCTTTACCTAAGACAAGAGATAAGTATGAATCAGTATGGTGATTGTAGACAAACTCAGTAAGGTAGCTCATTTTATGCCTATCAACACTGGGTATCAAATAGATCAATTGGCAAGGTTATGCATCAAAGATATGGTAAGATTGCATGGGATACCTATAATCAATTGGCCAGGTTATACATCAAAAAGACTAAAAAGACGAGGAAGAAATACACAAATCAGAACTCGAGGTCAGGTTCTTTACAGGTGGAAGAGAATGATGCAGCCCAATCAAAGCTGGATTCAAGGCCGCCAGTTTTTCATCTAATGCCGCCTGTGTATGATCGAAGGCTACCGGCCTTTGAGTCAGCGTAGAGTGAAAGAAAATGCCCAGCTTTGACCATGGTACAAATCATGGCCATGGAGCTTTGGTAGAAGGCAACGCCAGCATATATCTTTAGGCCACCGACGTACAGTATATAAGCTGTCAGCTTATAATGATTTTTCATGTTCCGTACGAACTTTCTTTTATTTGTTTATTGAGACTATAAATAAGGTGTTGAGGGTTTTGTTAGAGGGAAACTATCATATTTTGACATTGAAAACCCTAAATTGACAGCTTTTCTCTAAATTTGTAATTGTTTAGCAATTGTGTGATTAAGTTCACTTTTGGAAATCAATCGTTGGATTAGTTTCTCTTAATTCAAACGCTTCCGCGCTGCATCATGTATCGACATACCAAGATTGTTGAATCCATATAAATATAACGAATTCATGACCAATGGTTCAACTAAATTACTCCTACATCTATCAATTTGCAAATCTATGGTAAGAGCTAAAGTTGTGCAAAAAAAAACCGATCGAACCGTGAACCGAACCAAATTGGACCGAACCAAACCAAAATTTTGGTTCTTTTTTGAAACGGTTCGGTTCTATGAATAGTAAATGGTTCGCAGTTCGGTTCGAGACTATGAATCGAACCATATGGTTCGAACCGAACAAAACCGTTTTTTATATTAAAAGAATTAAATAAATTATTTTTACTCTTAATTGTTTTATTAATGATATTAATTATTTTTAAAATTTGTAAAAAATTAATTGTTTTTAAAATTTGTGACTTAGATATGTGTTATTCATTAGAATAAAATTAGATTTTTCATAATATATTTCAATTGTTATGTTCTATAAGTAAGATAGATTTTAGATTTTAACCTCTAGTATTCTAACTCTTGCATATTTCTTTTTCATTTGTCTTACTAATTAGTCTACGTCTATTATTTAGTTATCTATTTATTTATATAATTGGTAATATGTTAGTTAGAAGCATACAACGAATTAAATTTGATGTCTTATATTAGGATAAAGTCTAGCATACCATTATAGTTCATGATAATTCAAAAAAATAAGACTAGTCGTAATTATAATTTTATAATGGATGAAATCTCTTTCTTCTTATAAGTTTTACATGTTTATTTGGTAAATGATTTATTTAAAATATTGTTATTTATATTTGCATTGGTGATAAAAAATATGTAATGGAAGTTTTTCAATAGAATTAATTTTTTTATTTTATGAAAAAAAGGGTTCAAACCGCAAATCGAAACGAACCGAATTGTTTTTTTCGGTTCAAAAAAAATATGAACTGAATAGCATGCTTAGGTTCGAATTTAAAAGAAAAATCGAATCGAACTGAACCATACCGTGCAGCGTGCACACCCTTAGTAGGAGCCAAAGGAATCAGTAGTGTAAAATTCAGATTTTGTACTGCTCCCATACCATGTGAAAATATAAGAAATATATTTTTGATCAAGAAAGTAGTTGTTGACCGCGAAAAGAAGAGAAAGTATTGTATTTGATGTAACAATAATGAATTTTCTCTTCATATTTATTGCTACAGAACAAGAAGATTATTTTATATTCCTTTTTTTTTTAAATCTAAAACTAACATACAGACTAACTAAAACCAAAGGATTACTCACTAGCATATGTCACTATAAGATATTGTGCGCAAATAAATAAAATTTACATAATCTTGGTTTTTCTTTTCTTTTTTTTTTTTAATCTAAAACTAACATAATTGCCTAATGAATAACTGACTTACACCAGCCAATATAAAATACCGTGTATAAATAAAAAAATTTACATAATCTTCACATAGATAGATATAGATTAAGAATGATAAAATATATGAATCAAATACAAATCTAGAAAAAAGAAAATGTTATATATTATACATAGGAGATATTGACCCCTCCCATCCATTTTAACATAATAGAATATAGAAGATTATAAATTCGGCCTTGAATTAAATACATACAACAAGGTTTGTAATTTATATAATTTATATCATACAAATCCAGATAAGAAATAAACATATTATTTTTATCTATATACGAAAAACCTCCCATGTAATACACAGATAGCATATATGAATTTAATAAACCGGCGAAAAAAAAAGAATTTAATACTAATCAAGGAAGCAAAAAAAAAAAAAAAAAAAAAACATCAAATATTCAAATAGAAAGGCCCATGAGTGTTAAACAAATTTACACGCCAAGTGCAATTGCAGTTGAGAAACTAGTATCAAAGCCCAGGTTTGGTCGTGTCATATCATACGGCCCGTACGTTAAAATATACATGCTCTTTCTTGCCCGGCTCATTCATGCTAAAATGCAGGAATATCATGCTTCATGCGATCTTTTATTTGTATAATACCCCTCAATGGAGCTCTCATCACAGAGATGTCTTTTAGTATAATAATTTAGAGTTTATCGAAATTCCAAAGTTAAACATGCTTTGGGTAAAGCAATCTCAAGATAGGTAACCTCTCACGAAACGCTAGCATCAAAGGACAAAACTGCGCAGCGTGTAGTCAAAGGGGACAATACCTTAATAAGCAGAGTTCTGAGGCATTAAAGGTGGTATCAAGACAGTTCACCAGCCGGAAGTAGAAGAGTGTGCCATCACTGTCTAGTGTGGTTTTAGACCTGTATAACGAAAACTGATGAGGATATCAGTTCTATAAGTAGGGGGAGCATGTGATACCCTTCAAATATAAATGGTGGAACTCTAATCACAGAGGTGTTTTTTGATGTAATGGCTTGGAGTTTATTGAAACTCCAAAGTTAAGCGTGTCCTGGGTAGAGCAATCCCAGGATTGATGACTTCTTGGGAAGTGCTGGCACCAAATGACAAAATCATACGTGTGCCCAAAGCGGACAATACCTTAGTAGGCAAAGTTCTGGGGCATTACAATTTATATACCATCTAGAATATAAATGAATCAAGTTAGTTCACAAAGTACTCAAGCTTGACTTAATGTTTACTTGAGTTCAATTTGAAAATTGTTGAGTCGAGCTCAAATTCAAGTGACTCGAGTAATTCATCGAGTTGAGCTCAAGCTTCTTATATTTAGCTTAATTAGCTTGTAAGCCTAATCAGTCTCTATTGAGTTTGAGTCAAGTACAAGTGCTAGTTAATTTCTAATAGAGTTTAGGTATATTAATATTATTTTAATTATAATTTAAAATATATTTTTTAATAAATCGAGTTTAAATGAGCTTAATCAAGTTAAATTCAAGACTATATAGTGTTATTTTGAGCCAAAGTCAAGCTTAAAATCTTAAACTTGATTAAACTCAAGTTAAGCTCAAGCTTTGAAATGAGCGAATCTCAAACTCAAGCTCAATATTGTATAGCCTCAACTCAACTCAACTCATTCACACTTATTTATATGTTGCGCTTGTGCCTTTAAATGTGCTCGGTTTTACAGAATAAGTACATGTTTTCGTATTTTTCATTTTGCATATTTTTCTAAGGGCATTTTTTTTTTTATTGTAATGGGTTAAAATAAACAAAAAAAAAAAAAAAAATAAGAATTAGTATCACAAAGTATACAACAGAAATATGGCAATTCTTGCATTGCATTTTCTAGTAATGGAAAATTAAGGTCAATAAATAAAATTCAAATGTTATAATTAGATAAAACTCATAAACGTTATTTAACAAATAGCGACTACAAGTAACATACGAGAAATGTATATTATGATGTTAAGCTTCAAAATGCTATTGCAAAATTGAGATATAAGTTACAAGCTACGATTTGTTAGTTGAAGATAAGATAAATGGGGAAATAAAAAATCATCTCGAACTTAGGAGATAAATCTTGCGCTCAGCGACAGCAACGTTTGCGATATATTTTGCATTGATACCACATATGTTTATTTATGTACACAAAGAAGATAAACCTCAATTTTTTTGCAGCGATATAAGGAAACATAAAATTATATAATTGAGAGAGAGAGTTGAAATGATAGGCTCGTATCTGCGAGCTATATTTTTATTCGTTTACAAGATACGATTGGTTAGTTGATGACAGCCATAATGGGGGAAAAAAAAATATGTAAAGCATTTATGACCAGCAAACTTACGGAGGTGCGAAAAAAAATCGATAAAATCAAAATATTAATTCAAAAAATAGGGTTAATCAATTTATTAGTTTTGGTTTAGGATTATAATTTTTATTTTTTTATTTTTTATTTTGATTTTGGTTTGTAACCATAAAAAACCACGGTTAAAGATTAATTGTTTCAATATCTATAAATATATTAAATATATAGTTTACATATATTATATATATAGTTTACATATACATATAATTATTTTTTAAAATATAATAATTTATATATTCATATTATTTTATCTATGTTAATATCCGTTGGATTTTGATTAAAGTAACATATCTTGTCCTATGTTTGATAAGAGTTAATGTGGTAATTGATTTGCTTTAATTTTGTTGATGATGATACGTCTAAAAACTTATTTTTTTCTCATTTCATTAATTTGATTTTTTCTTTTTGAGCTCTCATAATATACATAATAATTTAAATAAAAACTCTATGATAAATGATAAAATTAAAGTCTGTTGAAATTATCGATTTAATTTATTAAAATCATTATGTTAAATAGTTAAGAACCGAAAACAAAAAAAAAAGATTAATTATTAAAGCGGTTAACCGCTTATAATATACCGGTTAAAGATCGGGATATCAAAAAACCAATCATTATTATTAGATTCAAAAAATAAGATCACTGACCGATTAATTGAACCGTAAACATCCCTATGTTCGGTCATTATAATGCATGGGTTTAACTATTTATAAGATGTTATCACGTTATTGTATGCAGAAGAAGCTGCAAAAAATAATATCTGACTATTCTTCCAAAAATTGAAATCCGTAAAGTAGTTGAAAACAATACAAAAAAGGAAATAGAAATTCAGCGATTTATATTATATCATATATAGGTTAAAATTATGATAAATCCTTTAAAATATGAAATTCTTATTTTAGCGATACTGGAATTATTTTATTATGTAAATGTTTAGGAGATGCGCTAAGAAAAAACAGTATTTTCACTTCTTTAAAATTTTCAGATTTTTCATTGTGTTATTCTTTTAATCTTTTTTATTTAATTAATGTGTATAGTTATAAACAAGAAAATTAGACGTAAGTTACATTGATAGAAAGTAATAAAAATCACAAACGATGAAAAAAAAAAAGAAATATGAACTTTATTATTCCAATTTCCATTTGATTATTACGTAAGTCCATTAAAAGTTGGAAAATAGAAAAATAAAACAAAACATGTTCATTCCCAAACGAGGAAAAAAAAAAGTTGAATCTGATGGGTTTTCTCAATGAAAATTTCCATCTTTTTTCCCCAAATTTTCAGTTCTAACTTATTTAGAATTAACTAACTTAATATAAAAATTCAATTGAAAAGTTATTTAATAATAATTGAAAGGTTATTTAGAAATACAAAGTTTTAAACATATTTAATAATTCATACACCTCAATAATTTAGAAATTATTTAATAATTTAATTAATTTTAAAATTAACATAACTTCATAAGTTAAAAATTATTCATCAACTTTTATTTAACTTATTAACTTTGCATTAAAAATTAATATAATTGTCCTTTTTTTTAGATAATTAACATATCGAAACAATTAAATTTCTTATTAAAAAATTACTTTATAGTTCAAGGAATAGTAAATTTAATGGCCCGTTTACTTCATTGTATGAAATAAGGAGAAAATAAAATTCTAATTCAAATGGAATGTAATAGGATTGTAATAGCTATTGTAGAAAAAGCAAAACAAGCATTTATTACGGTAAAAGGTAAAATCACATGTATTTATTATAGAGAGGATAATTGTATAGGTGATATTTTCAAAATAAGGGTATTTATGACGAAGTTGAAAAATAAATCATTGAATGACAATTCATGAGAACACAGTAACAGTATCGAACGAAGAGAAAATGAATAGTCATTCATGCCAAGTGAAGGAGAAATTTTTCAATACAATATTGGTGTATTGCATACATGATAAATAAAAGAAAAAAAAGTAAATTAATTAAACACCTTACACAATAATATAAAACTATTGGAAGTATTAATTTCAAATTAATTTCTAAAGGAAAAAAGAAAAAAAGGCCACGTACCGGTCCTTCTACGTACATCCTCGTACCCAGGTATTTCAAGATGTTTACTTGTGCGTGCTTGTGCTTTCCAATAATTTTATTATTAAATACAAATTCAGTGTTTTCTCTTAAACCCCTAACCCTCTCTCTCCTCTCTTTCGCTTCAGTGCTCATTTTCATGTATATATTGTTACAGCAGATCAACCAGGCAATGGCTTCGTCTGTTCTAAGAAACTCGAATTCCAAGCGTCTATTACCGTTTTCTTCACAAATCCTCTCTTCTCATCAAATAAAAGCACTCAATCTCAATTCCATCAATGAAAATGCTCACAGTTTTGGAATTTCAATCCCTTGGTGGAGATCAATGGCCACATTTACACGAACGTAAGGCTTCTATTTTTTCTTAATATGAAATCACAATTTACCCTTTCTTACATTTTGGCAGTTTTTGTTTACATTTTCCCCATAAATGAAGACTTAGATATTATTATATTTTATGGCGTCGATGTGTGTCTAATCGGGTTATAAAATAAAGGTTTCCTTTTTTTTTTTTCCTTTAGGGATGTTAATCACAACAAGCCAAAATCCCCATCCAGGTTTTTAGTACGGGATTCTATATTAAGGACGTATAGGACGAGGAAGATTGCTCAACTCTTTTAGGTTTTCTATAAAAGATTGCAATTTGTTTTATTAAGAGTATATGTAAGACAAAAAAAAACATAAAAAAGATGTTAAGAATGTTGTCTAAATAACTTAGAAAGTTTCTTTAAAAATATTGTATGCACATAGGCAAGAGATTATAAGTATAATTAAATTGTTAAAAGTAAGATAATAAATTTGATGGTGGCAAAAAAAAAAAAAGATAATAAATTTGATAAATGAAAATTTCAATGGAATACGAAAGTTAAAAGCTAACGTTAAAGTTTTGATAAAGTTGCGTCGATGCATCTTGCAGCAACCTAGGGTCCTCGTGGCGTACAGTGGCATATGTGGACCTGTGCCCAGTGGCAAACGACAATACTTACGTGGAAATGATAGTTTAAAGGAGGATGTACGGAGAAACATATTCTGTAATTCTTCCCTCGTTAATTATAATCAAAGCTGTTTGTACGTAGAAATAAGGTGAGTCGAGCGAACTAAGCCGAACTTTTTAACAAATTTCAAATCTAGATTCAAATTTGGTCCATTTAGCTAAATAAGTTTTATTTTAAGTTTAAATTTAGTTTGTTTACGAACTAACTCGAGCTAATTTGAACTTTTTATCGAGCATAAAATTAAAGTTCAAGTTCAAATGGTTTAAATAGCTCATTTTCTATTTTTTTAAAACCTAACAATAATATATAAGAATTGCCAAATATATATATATATATATATATATTGAATAGAAATTAGTTTTGTTGTTTTAATTATATATTAATATATTAATATAAAACTTATAAATTTAGTAATATACTTGCTAATGAGCCTATTAGCGAGCCTACTCGCGAATTTGTTTAGGAGTCTATGCACGAGCTGATTTATGAGCCTAAATTAAATTCGAGCTTAAACCCAATCGCACCAGAAGCGAGCTGAGCTCAAGCAACTCGGCTCCTTTGCAGCTTTAATCATCTCTATAGCTTAAGTATGCTAGTTGCATTTAAGGCCAAGTGTTAGCCAAAGTCACACTAATAACCGCCATTAGTAGTGTTTAGGCTATAAATAAACCTCACTACTAGTAAATTACTCAAACTCAATTTATTTAAAATTCAAATCAAGATTAATAAACAACTTGAGCTCAAATCCAAAATAAAATATGTTTATGTAAATTCAATTTTCTTAAAATTCAAATTAGGATTAATAAACAACTTAAGCTTAGATTCAAAAGAAAACATGTTTATCTAAACAAGCTAATCTCGAGCTATTATCTTGGTTTGAGAGCGAATAAGCATACTTAGCTTGTGAGCATACTCATGTGCAAATATTATATATTATAAAAAAGATAAATTTTATCATTATTCATCCATCTACATATTAATGTACCTATTCATTTTGTATGTTTTAACTTCCCGAGTTTGATGCGAGTTAGGTTACTCGTCAGCTACTTGAACTCAACTCACTTTAAACTCCATTCAAACTCGATTCATAAACAAGTTGAGTTCAAACTTAAAAGCTCTTCTAAACAAGCCAAATTTAGACATCTATTTTATATTTGGAAAAAAGCTTGGCTTGGGTTAAGGTTGATATTTGTCCAAATAAGCCAAGTCCAACCTGAAGTACTCGGTCGAGTTGACATTTTAATAAACATGTAAATTAAATATATAGATGTGAAGCATGTCTTGAGTCATTATCTTCATAGAACAAATGATATTGAAAGCAAAAGACTGGTTATAAGCAGATTAAACTTCAAGTGTGTATGAATCACTAGGACAGAATTGAGTTGCCCCTTTTTTGTCCACAAAATACAACTGCCAGCATATGTTCAATATAAAGAAAGTCATTTTTTTCTCATTGCTGATGGCACTTTGTTGATTCCACTGACTTAAGTTTTCCATTATTACAGTTGGTGAAAAAATCTTTTAGGATTCTTGTTGTTCAAAACGAAGCATGCAAAGTTCTGGTCTTTGCCCTTTTTGTTTTCTTCCTGATACTCCTTTATATTCTAGCAAGTAATGATCTTGTGTTTTGCTAATGGAAAAATCCATCCTAAAATATGACATGTCGATATGCTTATTACATGTGACTTGCAGAAAACCCCATATAAACGTTGGAACGATTGGGCATGTTGATCATGGAAAGACAACATTGACTGCAGCAATAACAAAGGTTGTTTGTTTGTTCTAGTTTTCAGTCTTTTTATGATTGTCAGTTTGAGATATTATTGATTGGAAAAAGTTCTTGGCTGATTAATGTAGGTGCTTGCTGAGGAAGGAAAAGCAAAAGCTATTGCATTTGATGAAATTGATAAAGCCCCCGAAGAGAGAAAGAGAGGAATCACCATTGCAACTGTAGGGTTTTGTTTTCCCCTTTTGGATTGGTTGAATGTAGAAATGATATTATTGATATAAATAGTTGGGTTTTTCGAAGACATGCTCTCAGTTAACATTGACTACACACGATTGGCAGGCTCATGTTGAGTATGAGACTGGTAATGTAGACTGTCCAGGACATGCTGATTATGTTAAGGTGAGATATTAGCATAATGAGATCTTCCCACTTTTGAAATTCTTGCAGTATAGTACTGCAGTGCACCGTAAATTGCTAATCTTGTTCAGTTAGAAAGCCAAGAAAATGTTTCATGATACAAAGCGTATTTTTCTAGATTCCAAAATCGCTTCAATTTTTCACTTGAAAGGCTCAGTTCCTGATTGCACAGCCATCTAATGTAGATCTAGACATTGTAAATCCAATCACACTACCATCGTGCTGAAGTTGTATGGTCCATGATGGGATCCTTTAAAAGGCTTGCTGCTTTCTTTTAACCGTCTGTCTTATTTGTGGTTCATAGAATATGATTACTGGAGCTGCACAAATGGATGGTGGCATTCTGGTTGTATCAGGCCCTGATGGACCTATGCCACAGACTAAGGAACATATTTTGTTGGCACGCCAGGTAATTCACCCTAATAGTTTAGTTTATATGGTTGGTTCTTGCTTAGCACTTGCATTTCTAACGTGATCTTACATTAGATTATTATTCGGATGAATTTGCAGGTTGGTGTGCCATCGCTAGTATGTTTCTTAAACAAAGTTGACTCAATAGATGATTCAGAGTTGCTGGAGCTTGTTGAAATGGAACTTCGTGGTATGGTAAATGAAAAGGAAAATATTACCAATGAAGAATAAGATATTAATTATTGATAAACAGAGAGATCACTGATGCATGCAGCTAGAGATGGTCCGATTTTATCTCCATCAAATTCTAACATGAGCTTTTTTCGTCAGAGCTGCTCAACTTCTACAAGTTCCCAGGGGATGAAATTCCTATAATCCGCGGTTCAGCCTTATCTGCTTTGCAAGGAAGCAACGAAGAAATAGGCAAAAATGCTATTCTCAAACTAATGGATGCCGTGGATAAATATATTCCCGATCCAGTGCGCCAGCTTGACAAACCATTTCTAATGCCCATTGAAGATGTTTTCTCAATTCAGGTAACTTCTAATGACACTAATATTTCTTTGACTTAAAATCATGGATGACACACTGCATTGTATTGTTCCACTATCAAGCATCTATAGACTTCAACGTTAGCTCCTGTTGAAAGTAGTTGTACTTTATTTTTTTCAAAGCAAAACTCAAACATAAAGTACTCAAGTTCGATGTACTTGGCTTTCTAGTTAACACTCAGTATTTTCTGAAGATTCAAATAAATTTTGAATGCGAATGGAAAAAAATAGCATTGAAAAGAAAGACTAAACTATAAAGAAATTGGCCATGAAGAGAAGTATTTTTCTCCATGTTTCAGGGACGTGGAACTGTTGTCACTGGCCGTGTTGAACAAGGAACCATCAAAGTCGGTGAAGAAGTTGAAGTTTTGGGGTTGAGGCAGGTGAGTATCCTTTTGTTGCATGATATTTATCCTTCTTCTTCTCCTCCCCCCCACCCCCTCTAACTAATTTTCTGCTGAGATAGGAATCATCCATCAAAATGCCATAAGATAATACTTATTCAGGAGGATGTCATATGACGATGAAAAGAATGGTTACGGTTGAGTTAGTTTTACTTTTATCCTGCTTTTGCAATTATTATGTGAAAAGATAGTCCTGAAGTTTAGCTTTTATTCTCCAGGGTGCTCCTCTGAAAACTACAGTAACCGGTGTTGAGATGTTCAAAAAGTTATTGGATCAAGGACAAGTGAGTTCAGATTAACTTGTTCAGCAATCTGAGTTAATTGTTGTTATGATTCAAGGTGATTATTCTATGTTTTACAATGTATCAGGCTGGCGACAATGTCGGCCTCCTCCTGCGTGGTCTGAAGAGGAATGATGTTCAGCGTGGTCAGGTACATTACCATTTTTTTTTTTTAAAGATTACAATGTTCTCTAACAACTCCTATAATTTGGGAAGATGTCAAAAGTCCTTTTCTAAGGTATCCCCATGGAATGGATTTTTATGTAATTACTTCATAGTTTTCACAATAGATGAGGGAAAATTTTGCCATCAAGGATTTACTTGGTCTCTTCATTGTGCAGGTGATTGCCAAGCCTGGAACTCTTAAAACATACAAAAGATTCGAAGCAGAGATATATGTCCTCACAAAGGATGAAGGTGGACGCCACACAGCTTTCTTTTCAAACTACAAGCCTCAGTTTTATATGAGGACTGCTGATATCACTGGAAAGGTAGAGTTACCGGAGAATGTCAAGATGGTCATGCCTGGGGACAATGTGACAGCTGTTTTTGAACTTATTCAACCTGTTCCCCTCGAACCAGGTTTTATATCACTTTGCCTGCTTGTTTTGTTGTTGACCGTGTTGTCTCTTTGCTTCCAAACACCAATAGTGCTCCTTATTTACGGCCAAAATGAAACGTTTGGCAATGGATCTTACTGTCATTACAGCTGATTTGTGGTCTTTGCCAATTTGGCAGGTCAACGGTTTGCATTGAGGGAAGGTGGAAGAACAGTTGGTGCAGGCGTGGTTTCTAAAGTGATGATCTGAATCGTGCTTTCATTTACCCTATTGGCAATAAAAGAATGCACGATTCTGTGAAAAAATGAATAGTCTATGTGGGAGAAGATGGCAACAAACAAGGCATAATTTCATAGTTCTTTGATTTCTTCCAGCAACAGGCCTTTGATGGTGCCCATAGAGGCAAAAGCTGCAGGGTACTGACTCTTTGAATGATATTTGATTTACTAGTTATGGTATTATTCGCAAGTGGAAAGTTAGTTTAGATAATTCACACACAGTCTGCCCAACTTGGACATTTTGCCAGTTAGCAACCCTTCCGTTTTTTCAAGAACACTTATTTATGGCTCAGCCATTGCTGGTGTGTGGACAGTGTAAAGAAATTTCCCTTCAGAGTTGTGAGAACAATGCTTGATGATGTTTATTGCTTCTTCCTTGCACAGAATAATTGTAATCTGCAAGGAAGCATGGTAGTGCGAAAATTTGAGAAATCAGTCTCAATCTTTGACATTCTCTTTTTCCCTAATGCTGCATAACTAACACATATATACAGTCGCACTCGTTGCCTGCTCCTTGGGATATGTGTTCAATATATTGCTATTTGAGGATATTTAGACTTCTCAGCAGCAGTCCTATTTCGCTGTCACTAATGTTTGATTTGCAAAGGATTAATGCTTTTACGATGAGGTACTCTTAATTGTTAATATGTAAGAATGACGGAATGGAAATATTGATATTATAGCCCACTTAGCTATTTTCCGTGATGTCCAGTAGGTATGCTGATTTAAGGAACTTACTAATGTTTGGTAGTTAAAAACATTTAATATGTGTGATTTCCAAATGGCATGTGCATACTCCATACAGTACTAACAAAACGTCACAAGTGAAATCTAGGAAATTATGTTAACACACAGAAAGCTTTCTCAGGCATAGCTTAAAGCCATCACTAGAAAGATTTTATGGTCAAAGAAAATACATGTACTGTCCTTACAACTCTTGATGGAACGGAACAGGGCAGTTGAATGAGTATTCCTTCAACTAATCATCATTGCCTTCTACATCTCAAATCCATCAAACCCCACATCAATGCCATCGCGGCATCACCTAACAAATACAGGTGGTCAGAGCTACCCACAAGGCAACCTGCATGGCTCTCTCTTGCACACAAAACCCAATGGGCTTAGTGGCATCACGCTTAGCAAACAGATGGAATGCTGGGGTCACATCTTATGTTAATTGTCACCCACGGCTACCTAGATTTCAGGGTTGTGGCCGCCAGGCACTGGATTGTGCCTGTGCTGGTGATTGCGAGTGACCAAGTGAGATTCGTAATCAGCAATAACCCAGTGACTGAGAATGGAGGTAGCGGTGGGGATGGTGGGGATGGTGGCTAGTGAAGGTCTAGCTGTATAAAGAAATATTTGAAACATTGTACATGGAATGGACTAAAGAGCATTCTCACCCCTGCAAAGGAATGCTTAGTAATTTACCCTGTAAAGGAATTTCATGGTATACCTCTTCCTTTAACCAATCTATAGAAAATTAGGAATGAAGGAACCAATGGTCCTTCAAAGTATCCATTAAGATTACCTTATTTTATATGCATACTCTTGAAAGCCTTATAGACATTAAAATGTAAACATCTGTGAACTTTCCAAATATGTAGGAACATGATAATCATAATGGATATTCAGAATTCAACATTCAAACCTATAAACACCACAGGCACATAGAAGAACAAAAACAAAAACCTATGAAAATATTCCATTTAAAATATTGGAACCACAATAGGTGCGAGGAACATATCAAAATGAAGCGTTAAGATTAGCACCACAATTGTCTAATCTAAAAGTTTAAATTTGTAGATATAATATAGGCTGTTTATTTAATATTTAATGTTTTCCTCACTTGTAGGCTAATACTCTAAAACACATTAAGTGGATGATTTAATTAATTCAAGACATAATGATTGTGCAGAACCCAGGACCTCCTGCTTTGCTTCATACTAAGATTAATATCACAAAATTTAAACTTGTAGATTTGGTGTATTACTTGATCCTAATGAAATACTCTAATCATCTTAATTAGCCTTAAAACATATGCATTTATAAGAAAACAAAAAAAAACAAGAATACTCTTTGTGTAGAAAACAATAGAGGCTACAATTAAGATAATCAAAACTGCATTACTAATATTTTACAATTTAAAGCTGCTGTTTATAAATTACCGGGGAATAACATTCACCTTTCAACTCATTTGTCCAAGGGTTTCCCATGGCAAGACAATGACATAACCTGCTTATTTGCCTTACTGAGAGTGATGATAGTCAAAAACAGAATATCTCTCATCTGAAATTAATTCATCTACAGAGCAAAATCACTATGAGATACTAACTAACATGACCACCTGAATATCGGTTTTCCATAATTACACAGAGAAACATTTACACCAGATATCAAAGTATTCAATACCTCTATAAGAGTATCCATGACCTTTCCCTTTCTGAATCAGCCTTTCTTTAAGAGTCAGATTCTAAACAATCATGCAAGCCTTATCATAGCCACAGCCACCAGTGTCACAGTTCTGAAGTAAATATCTTTCACACTGTTATCCACTCTCTGCATCATTTCATCTTCATTTGAACCCAATTTTCCGGCATTCTTGCCAATGTAGATGACTGTATCCCGTAGTCTATTCACGGCCCATGACAACCAGACCAGCCCAAATCCCAGCCCAGTGCTGAAGAGTTTAGATGTGCAAAATAGAGTTTTTCCACAAGCCACTTTACAAATGACAGACAAGAGAACAGCAAGACCAGTGCCAGCAATGCTGGCAGAGAACTTGTTCAAAAGCTCAGGAAGCTCAGGTCCAGCTTTCTTCAGCGAAAGAAATGTTGTCTTATCCTGCTGTCTTTTTTCCATCAATAAAGACAGGAGGCTTTCACATGCATGGAAATAGTTACTTCTGTACATGTCTCTCTCTCTTTCCATAGCGGATTTTCTGTTTTTTTTCTTCTTTTGTGAAGACTTGAGCTTGGTCGTTTCAGAACTGCAAAGAACAACGTTTATATAAGATGAAAAGAAATAGATCCATATAGTGATTGTTGATCAGATCATCAAACTCGTCCATAAATGAAGCAAAAATTACATATTCAGGATTTGAACATTTTCAGGTTGTTTACTTCATATTTTATGATTATACTCGAAGATAGTGCTGTGGTGTACTATTTATGCAGGAAAGAACTCACCAATTCAAATATCCGTAATTTTCTCATAAATAGTTAAACACTATTGAGAAAAGGTCCTTTTGCTGAAGAACTAAATAGAATAGGTAGAATTTTTTTCCTTACCAAAGGTTAGCTAGCAAGGTTGATTCAATATTAAGCATACGGAATCTACATTGTACTTTTTGTACCTATATTGTAAAAATTCCTAAGATACAATTTCTAACAATTGCTAAAAAATTCTTGCACCACTGCAGGACCCCTTGCAATAATTGACTAGTAGCATTCCCAAGTCCATCAGCAGAAAAATCATTTTCTGTGAAGAGAGGCAACCAAATTCTGACAATTACAGTCTCTACACTCGCATGCAATGCCTGTTTCGTGCATTAAGTCAACCACGGAGACAAATGTCTTGCATATGTCAGTCTACTTCTTAATTGACCCAAAAAAAGGTCTATCTCTAGCCTTTCTTCCATTCCTGGCAGATCTCACTAATACTCACCAAGCCACCCTGCCCCCCAGGCAACAACACACACACACACACCCCAAAAAAAAAAAAAAAAAAGAAAGAACCCATAATTTTAAGTACCTTTCTGTAGGAGCAACCCTTGTAGCTGTCAATGCTTGGGCTTCTGTCCGTTTCTTTGACCTATCAAATTCAGTGTCCAGAGGATTATATATTGAGTATACAGTTAAAATTGCAATAGAAGTGCATCTTGGGTGTAGACATACGCTGCTACTATCATATTATGGACTGTAAAAACAAACGGCAATAATTATCTAGGTAGGTACAATCAATCAATCGTCAATGCTGATGTCTTTGACAAATGACAACCAAATTAACCACCAGTAAGTACCTTCTTGGCAGAGCAAACATAAGAGTCTTGCAAGGACATTCTTCACAGTTAACTCACTGGTATTTTAGACAAATTACACTGAAATTTGCAAACTGCCAACTTAAATAATGTTAACTGATTGATTAAAGTAGAAATTTTAAACCAAACTCAACATGATATAACTGGTAAGATGATCTATAAACAAGATATGACACATGCTGATATATCAAATGACTAAATAGTCTCTAAATGAATCAACAATCATTCAGTCGATATGATGCAGCTAAGATGTGCCATAATATGATGATAATAACACAACACAAAAGAACCAAGGAAATCTTTAGACTTCTTCTTTCCCCATTAGAAGTTTAGAACCAACAACACAGACAAATTAATTGAATCAGAATTCAGATGGTATAAGGTTTCAACTACAATAGTCTCCAGATGTACCTTTTGAATTCAAAGTAAGGGATAGGCATTGAAACCTTTCTTCCTTTGCTCAAGTTATTTGATAAGTAGAATTCAGCTATGACTGAGTTTATATCTTTAATCTCAGTTCCACATTCAGTAAGCAAGACCCTTCCATCTGGATGGATCGTTATCTTGGAGTTCTGCAACAAATCTCCCACAAAATCGACAAAAGGTGTCTCAATGCGGGGAAAGATAAGAGACGACGAAAAGGGATGCCGGTTTTCTTCACTAGCCTTTGCTTGAAAAGCCACCAAATCAATTAATGGAGGTACGTCTCTTCGTTGGCTCTCTGCATCAGTTGATTTTGATATCAGCTCTATTATTTTGTGATGGATGCTGCATTGCTCAGCAATACAGCACCCAAAGAGCAGTGGAGATGGCTGAACATCTAGAAACATAAAGATGGATATAACTTAAGAAGATGATTTTCTAATATGGATATCATGGAATAGATAACTTTCAGTGATCTACAGAAATGAAAAAGATTTGTGTAGGCAGCCCCACTGTCTGACTTAGTCTTGCTCTTTCTTATTTATCAAAGCTCATTGATTTCATTTTGCATAGGCAAACAACATTTTCAACAGGTACATACAAAGACATGTAAGTAAATAATAACATACATTCACATGCATGCACACACACAATGAACCTACATGAACATACAAAGGTGTGCCTACTCCTTGCTGATATCAAGAACTGGATATGTTCACAAGAACAATAATTCTCTATCCTTAGAGGATACATGGATAGTCTTTAATTAACAAATAGAGAAGTCACAACAAATATAAAACAATGTCTTTATCAAATAAATTACTTGACCCTCATATTATATTTATTGACAATCTATTAACAAATAATATGGGGATAATTGCACCTGGTGATGGAAGTTTTCCTAGATGATGGGACGAGATTACTAGGATAGAATTATATTATTCAAACAGATCTTCAAGCTCCACTATGATAAAAAAGCATCAATAAAAGTCAGGGATGAGCTAAATTACATCTGATTATAGAAGAAAGCATACCTTGCGCCTCAACAATCACAGGACTTTGTAACGCCGAGTCCAGCTTGACAGACTGATTATATTTGAGCAAATCCACCAATGGTTCCCATGGCCCTTTTGGACAAAGAGTGAGGGGTCCTGATCTCATTACATCTTGTCCAGTCCTCGTACTTGGTAAAAATGGCTGACAATCCTACAAGTTAATAATGGAAAGATGTTCACATAAAAGAATCAACTGATTCAAGTATATAGCTGGCCATCTTGCAATTAGAAATATCTTAAGAGCATCTCGAAGACAGGATAAGACCTCGAAGGAGATCCCGCACAAAGTTAACAAGTCAGAAGGATAAAGCTATAACTAAGATGTGTAATTGACATCAGTCTTTGTTCTCTGCTTCCGATGTCAAATACTTGCAACAAATGCAAAATCAGATAATCAAAGTTCACAATCATCATCACCGAGAATTGTTCACAGGAAATTAAAACTAGCTTAATCTGATTAACCAATTCAAAATTTAGCTTTTACCATAATCAACAGTCAATATCAGAGTTTTCTTCAAGCCCCACAAATAAACCTGAAGAAAACAATTGCACTACAGCATAACCTGGCGACACCGCGCACTACAAGAAGAAAAATGAAGGCTATTAGGTTATACAGAAGCTAAGTATCACACGGATTAAGTCAAATTGAGCCCAAACAAGATGCCATGAACGATAAGCTGCATCAAAGATCATATAATTCAACTGGGACTATCAAATTGTTAGCCAAGAACAAAAGGAAACTTTAGATCATAAAGCACAAGTACAAGACAAGGTAAGACAGCCCTGTTAATCAATTAGACATGATAAATATCAAAATCTTAGAAGGAATACTAAAAGATGGATTAAATCAAAGTCGCAGAAGAAAAAAGCAACTTACTTTGATGATCCTATTCATCGTCTGTTCTTGGGTAAAAACAAGACCTGGACCGGGAGGGTATCCATGAGAAGCCATCAAACAAAGCTCAGCCATGATATCCTTCTTTTGAGGGAGAAGTAGAGACCCAGTTGCGGAGTTTCAGAAATCAAAGTTTCTGATGCTCTATCTTTTCTCTCTATTTTAGCTTTCTGGAGTCATAAAGCCACAAACTTATCCATCTTTAACACTACAACAATCCAAGAGATTAGATTCTCTCAACTCTTGGCCTAGAACAAGAGATGATTAATAAGAAAAGAAGCAGATTTTTGAAAATGGGTAATTTTGTGATGGACAAAAGTTTGTGACTTTTGGATGGACAGGTCACGTACAGGTTTAGGATTCCAGGTTGCAGCATGAATACGACAAAAAGATGTGTGGCTCGCGTTTGCCTTTGCACATTTTCTTTATTTATTCTAGATATTTTATCTTGATTTTTTTTATTATTATTATTCAATATTTTAAGCATTACCTATTCATTCCATTTAAGACTCACGAATAGTGCAAATTGAGATGGAATGGGATTGCTGGAATGAAATAAAATAAAGTAAAATGAGTAGTAGAATGAGATAGGTGGAGTGCAGTCGAAGGAAATAAATCCAATTTTTTTTATTTGGATATATTTATAGAATAAAAAGAAAATAAATATAGATAATAAATATGTAATATGTAAAGGATAAAAATATAATTATAGTAATTAATATAAGAATGGGAAAAGAACTTGTAATCACCAATTATGACATTAGAGTACTTGATAAAAGGACTTATAAGGTCCTTATATCACATATAGTACGAAGGAATCATTTAAAATATAATAAATTGAAATTGAATAAGTTTCGAAACGAGAAATATATGTTCAACAGTGTATATAGAATAAAATTAAATTAAATTGCTATAAAGTGTAATTGATGAAAATGTCCTGATGATAAATGTAAACAATAAATATGTGATATAATAAATAAGTAATCAAACTACGTCTAATTTATAAAGGTAGTGAAATAAAATCACAATTTCACATTGAAGAAAGTGAAATAGAGCTCTCCTTCAAAGCTGAAATGCGCAATTCTAATAAGTGGGAAGGAACTGATATCACAATTCTATTCCTGATCTAATCATATATACCAAACACAACATTATGTCTCAAGTGTAAAATTATAACTTAAATATTACTTTTTTTTATTGGTTTATCCTGATATTTATCAAAAATTTAAAACAACAAATCAACTTGTTAGGGGGTTTCAATATAAGGATTTTAGTACAATGGTAAGGAACCTAAAATAAAATAGAGTTAATTATCAACACCTAGAAGTAATTCTATTTAAGGATAATGTTTAAAATAGTTTTAAAAAATTAATGTGTCATAAAGCAAATAAAATCAATATCAATGTACACTTGGCTTAACTTTCTTTAACGATTAATTAAAATGCAATTTATTAGGCCATTGTTTGGTTTTATTCATCAAGGATTAAAATTTAGAAGATTCGATGTCTTTTTGTTTTTTGGTAAGGGACTAAAGCGAGGGCCACAAAATTTGTTGTTGTAAGCTACCTAGCTCCTTGTAATCTTTTTTAATTACAAATAAAGTAAGTTTCAAGAGAATCAGAGGCAATTAATTATATTTCTTTTATCATCAACCGTACATCTTAACCAAGGTATCCAGTTAAAGTATAAAACTGATCCTTATGGAAATAATTAATCAAGTTCCAAGTATTTAGTATTTACAAAGCTAAGGAACCTAGAAAATACCAATAGAGTTGAAGTCACACTAATACCATTCTAGTGATATGCACAGACCTTTTCTTGTCCAACATGAACTTGGTATTGAGATTACAGTAGTGGAAGCATCACCTGCAACAGAGATTGGGCATGAAAATCACTAAGAATAGGCCTTTGTGTTGCATATTATATGCCTCTCATATTAGATTTGAATAGGCCTTCATGCCTTGTGGAATTCACCTAGAGAGAATGATGGCTTAGAAGAACAATATATACTTCTCCTTAATAATGTAGCAGTCTCCATGAGGCTCCGGCCTCTTAAAAACAATATTTTAATCTGTAAATTGGCAACAAGAAGGATGTCCTTTTTTTTTCATGTGTTACCAATATTATTCATGAGCAGTTTACATGAATCATTAAGTAATTCATATAGTTGATGTTGGCATAAATAACCATAGGAAAAAATTTGCCGAAAGAAATCAAAATAAGTTGTTTTAAATTAAGTAAAAAAATATATTTTTCATATGTATCTATCTTTGACAAATAGTTTATTTAAAAATAATAAAAATAAAATATCAAAATAATCAAAAAACGAAGAACCAAGCTTAGGGATGCAACCAGGGCGGGTTTGGAACGGGTCATATAAGACCCGAACCCGCCCTGCTTCCCAATAGGATTTCCCAAACCCGCCCGCGACCCTACGGAGTTTTCTATTCAATACCCAAACCAGCCCCTGTAAGGTTTTGACCCTGACTCACCCCCCGCCCCAAGACCCGCTCAATTTTTTTTCCTCTTCTCAACACTTAGTTAAATTTCAAAATTAACGATAATTTTATCCTATAGGAGAATAATAGTTAGTTACAATTATGCTTGAATGAATTTTACAAGAGATGCCACAACTTTATTAAGAAATATAAAGGTTTAAAACTATCATAAGAAGATTTTCAAATGTAGATGAAAAAACATTACTTCACTTACATAAATATACATAATACATATGTAGGAACCGTTCCTTGTGAAGACTCAAGAATAGAAAAACATGTTTTCAAAAATGTCGATAGTGAGAGGGAAAGCGAAGAAGCAACAAGGTCAGTGTGTAATGTGTTTACTATATTAGCTCAACGAGAAAATTCGTAAGGGCTTTTATATCTTAAATACCATGGAGGTGTAGATCAAGATGTTAAAAGTCAAGAAATAATAAAAATATATTACATAATTGTGATTTTAAAATTTCATATTTAATTTTTTAAATTATTTATATTATGACGGGTTTGGGTTACCCATCGGGTTTTTTAATGACCCGAACCCGCCCCGAAACCCTATAGGGTCAGCAAGTAATTTTTCAAACCCGTCCCACGACCCTATAGGGTCAGATCCTATAAGGCTTTTAACGGTTCGGGCGGACCAGGTACCCTATAATGACCCGCCTCAGTTGCATCCCTAACCAAGCTTACATGTATTTACACTGTGTTTGGTAAGACAGAAAGCAAAGAGAAGAAAGAAGAAAGTTGGTGTTTGGATTCTCAAAATGGAAGAAAAAAGAAGAGAAATCAGATGAAATGGAAAAAAAATGGGTCTGTTTGTTTAGCTTTATTATGCAGATATAAAAACTTTTTTCTAATAAATCGTTTATTAAAAAAAAATATAGATAAAAAAAATTGACAGTTCTCATAAAAAAATAAAATAGATAAAATATATATACAAATCAAATATATTTACTCATATCTAAAAAATAGACCACCCAAACATACCCATGATACCCCTCTTTTTTTCTCCATTTTAGCCTGGAAATAGAAGGGAAAAAACAAAACCAACATGAAGCAACATAAATATTGGTAGAAAAACAAATATAAAGTTAAAAACGACTAAATATTTTAATCTAATCATATCAATGGGTCTGTTTGTTTTGGCTTTTTTCCGGCAGATACAGACACTTTTTCAAAATTTTTCTAACAAATTATTTATCAAGAAATAGATATAGATAAAAAAAATTGACAGTTCTCATCAAAAGATCAAATAGAACAAATATAGATAAAATTTAGATACAAATCGGATATATTTATCAAGAATCATTTTAAAAAGATACAGATACAGATGAAAAACAGACAATCCAAACAGACCCAATATTTCATCTCCTTCCTTTTCATTTTCTTATTAATAATCCAAACAAAAATTATAAAGTTTCTTCTCTTTCATCTCTTTTCTTTTCTTTTTTTTTTTTTTCCAGCTTTTTTTTTCTCTTTTCAGTTCTCTTTCTTTAATTATTAGCAGTTCTTTTTTTTTTTTGCTGGTGGGGTTTGATAGGTGGATGGGTTTGTATTCACTGCTTTGTCGTACCATCTCATTTGATGGTTTTTAGATTTCCTGACCGTAAACTTTGTGGGTCCATGATGAGCTTGTCGGGGTTGTTCAGTGGACATGAATGAGTAGCTCTTCGCAAACTAGTTGGTGGCCGTAAAATCTTTATATGCCCCTTGCCCCTCGTCCTGTGGTTGTCATAATAAGATCATGGTCCAGGTCAGGTGGGGCAATAAATAACTAGCTTTTAGTTCTACAATTGTCATAGAAAATTTTGTACTTTTTATATTGTAATGGGTTCATGCCGGTGTAATATAATTTTTTTAATTTAAATTTAAGATAGAGTATTTATGATAAAAATTAAAAATATATTATTAAATAATAATCCACATGTATGATTATATTAGTTGTTTTTTATTATTTTATGCAATAATAATTTATTATGAGTTGTTATTACTCTCAATTAAATACTATAATAACAGTTACACATAAAATAAGAAGAAAATAAATAATTATTTTCTCAAGTGAAGGACTATAAAATAAAAAATTAATCAAAAGAAATAAGAATTAGAAAAGTTTTTAAAATTTAACAAAGCCTAGAACCACAAATACCATACTATTATTTAAAAAAAAAATTATGTCAAACAATGAATCATAATTTGTAATACATTATTCTTAATAAATAAAAGAATAGCACACTATTAATGAGAAAAAAAAAAACTACAATCACAATTTAAATGCATTGAAAAAGAAATTACAATACATTATGATGTACCTCTAGGAATATCTTAATTTAATTTGGTTTATCCACTCAAAAAAAATAATAATTAAAAAAAAAAAAAAAGCCCAACCAAGTCATAAAATATCGTTTGAATTTTTTTCATTATTCCAAAACAAACCTTGGTGTAATTTCATATATTTCTTTTATGAACCAATTTCATAAGTTTTTTAATAGTTCAAATTTATATCCTATAATCATGTTTTTAAAACTCTTGTTATATTAACTGTTGTATTTATTTTGATGATTAGATGATTAATTAAATCACTAAGAAAATTAGTTGTTTTCCTTGAATGCACATAACGTTGTTGTGAAGAAAATAACAATTCTCTATTTAGTGATTGTTGATACCGATTATTCTCTTTTTAATATGTCATCTAAGAAATTAAAAATCAAATCAAATCAAATTAATACTGATGAATGTACAGGCATGCAAAAATCATAAAATGCAAACGAGTATAATGTATGGTATTGTCATCGTAGAAATTAACCAAGTATATTTCCTTTAACAAAGTATTTGTTTTTAATGAATAGAAAAATTGGAATACATTATCAATAGTATATTTTATTGTTATCTATCTTCTTTTAAATTATAATCATTCAACTTTCATTTAAAAACAAATCTTTCTCCACAAAGGTGCTCAGTTTCATTGGGTAATTTTAGCAGTGCATCTTCTATGAGATTATTAGGAAAACTAATGTATTATATGTATTTATAAACTTTGAAAAATAGAAGTTATTAAAATACCTCTTTTTATTTTCTAAGTAGATCATCGGCATTTATCCTCAAAACTTTTTCCACCTCTCAGTCAAATGTGACAAACGTAGTTGTCCCAGTTGTGTCCACTACATTCAATTCAATTCAATATCTTTATTTTTTTAAAGAAAAATAATTTCTTTATATGAATGCTAAGCAATTGCAATTCTAATTAAAATAAAAAAAAATGCTAATGATTTGACATGGTAATTGAAAGGGTTAATTACAAAAATATGACTTGTGTTTTGATCAATTTACAAATACATGATTTATGATAATTTTTTTGACCAATAGGTGATCCGAGTTTGATACAAAAGTGTTAATATAATTAACTGCTACTAGAGAGATATGTGTTAGAGTCCTATTAGTCTAAAAAAATAATTTCATAAAAAATATTATTAAATAAATAAAAATATATTATAATTTATTTTTTAAAAAAGAGAAAATTGAGAAAAATGTAAAATTGATTTTTATGATCAATAAAATATTGATTCGTGTTATTATTATATTATTAAATTCATAAGCCATGTGTTTGTAAATTGACCAAAACAATGGACACTTTTGACAATGTTTTCAATAGACATATTTCATTGCTTTTGAAACTTTCGTTTGCACATATCACAATCAATATAGTACCACCCTGGATTACTCGTAACATGCAAAATTGTTGCAATGCACATGACTGATCTTTGCTACAACAGTAAAAGTAATATTTTAGATAAAAACTATTAATCATTTGTAAACAAATAAAATTAAAGTAGCTAACTTGATTGCCATCTTTCTATGTCATTTCCATAATTTGTTTCAATGCACAAGTTCTTGTCAACATTGCTTCTTTAGGTGACATGTATTGTATAAATTGCATTATTTATCTTTGATTTGAAGGGAATATTATTTCTTGAAGCTCTATATTTTAAATGCATAAGTTATATAATTGAAATATCTTAAACCCTCGTCTAGTTAACTTAGAAATGGTTTAACTGAGTAATACAATTGATAGTTAATTGTGGACATAGTTAGATAGTTTAAATGGGTACAATAAGTAAATAATAGAAAAGAAATAGACTGATTGATATAATTAAATTAGTAAATAGGTTAAATTCAAGAATTGAGATTTAAAATATTCTTTCCAAGATATATGTTCTCTTCAATTATCAATTTTACAAATCAAACTATCAATTTGACCCAATCTTTCATTTAAATAACTATTTCTACTTCAAATTCAAATTCCCAAATCTTAATACAAACTTTTTAAATGTTTTGTGAATTCATAAATCCTCGCATTTTAGTTGACTTTCATTTCCTCAAATCCATATAATTTTTTAATTCAACTGTTTGTTTAAAAATATCTATTTTAAACCCGAATCTAAATTAAATATCAGATTTTCATAAATTAAATTCCTAGGTTGGACTTTTGATTAAAACAATTAATTTGTATAATATAGATTTTTAAGTTATTTTCTAAGTAGTTTTGATGTTTAAGATCTTGATCTAAAAGATTTAAACCCAGTACCTTATCCTAAAAATATCTTAACCTTTATCCTTTTCTTCTCCTGCCTTCTTTCCCTTTTCATTTTTCCTTTTCTCTTCATTTCTTTTTTTTTTTCTTTCTTTTTCCTCTTATCTTCTCCTCTTTCTCTCAAAAATCAACACAAAATCTCAATCTCAAAAAGATTAAAGAGAAAATGAAGATAGAAAATAAGATTGAAGATAGAAAACATGCATGAAGTAGCTCTATCAATTTGGAAAGAGGAATAAGGAAGAAGATCAAGTTGTTTGAGCTGCCTAAAAGATAAGTATAGTTGTCTTTCTTTATTTGATTGTTGCTTACACTTGGAAATGATGAATAAATGGTAAGAATAAATATGGTTTATGACAAAACTTATAAATTTGTGATGTATGAACTTGTATGTTAAAACATAAGTTAGTACATGTGTGTATAAGTTAGATGTTTAATGACTTGATTAGATGAAATGTGAAGTAGAAACAAGCTTGGAAATGTTGTTTATACTTGATATAGATTTTTATGTCGTTTATATGATGTTTGGAATGAAGTATGTTGTAGTTTAGGAGTTGAGTTTTGAAGAAAAAAACAATGAAAAACGTAAAAATCAAACCCAAGGCACTCATCATGGGCCCGGTGATGGTCCGGTTCATTGAAAATTTTGACCAACAACTTATCATGCGTGTGATCAAGGGCGTGATGGCGTATAATCATGCATTTTTCCTTTATAACGGGTGTATGGCCTCTAATTATGCATTTTTCCTTTATAACGGGCGTGATGGCTTCTAATCATGCAGTTTTCCTCCATCATGGGCGTGATAAGCTCCCTAATAGCATGATAGTGTTTTCGTAATTTAATCATGACTTTTTCATCTGAACTCGAATTGAGGTGATTTAAAATGATACGAAAAGCTTAAAAAGAGATCTACAACTTTTATGTTTTTAATTTTTGCAAATTCTAAAAGTATTAAAGCTTACATTTTATTTGTTTGTAGCTGCTATATATCCAAACAAAGTTGAAAACTTGTGTTTGTAAGTTAAATGTGTGTTGTTAAGTATAAAATGAACTTAGCTAACAAAAATAAGTTCAGCTTGACTAAATGTACTTGAATGAGCTAAAATGAATTAAATTGATTAATTTTAATCAACGTAGCTAAGATAAAGTTAACATAGACTAAAGTTAACATGAATCTTATATGTGAAATGAAGTCTTATATATGAAATGAACTTAGTTAATAAATCTAAGTCCAACTTAACTAAATAGACATTAGTAAGGTAAAATAGATTAAATTGATTAAGTTTAATTATGTTAGCTTAGTAATTGGATTAAATGATTAATTTTAATCAATTTGGCTAAGATTAAGTTAAAATAGGCTTAATAGCTAATAATTGAATTAGATTAATAAGTTAAGATAATCTATGTTTAACATAGGCAATAAGTATTTTTGAATATGAATGATATGATGATGTTTTTGTAATAGATGACTATAAATAAAGAGCAAATAAATAATTTGACAAACAATGGAGAACTGTTCGTATTTTGGCAAGGCGATCTTCGTAGCCATTGTGGGTTCCTAATTAGTTTCTAATCAAATAGGATTATAAAATAAGTTTGATGTAAATGGATAATTAATTAATTGCTTATGCGAATTTAATTCTTGAATCTACTAACATGGATACTTGATTTATCTTTTGAGATGGATCTGAAATACTCTCTGCTCCTATTTGGATTTCAAATATAAGGTACATGGTAATTTGCGTGATGATTATTAGGGTGGGCATTTTAAAATGGATCAAAAACTTAAAGACGGCCTTAAGTGATGAGTGTTATTTGCGCATGTACCGTTGAATCCTGTCGAGGAGAGGCAACCTTGTCCCAAGGGAGGCATGGTAGTTTAGGCAATTAGGTCACTCATATCATTATACAATGACATTTATAAATGGCTCAGCGGATTGCTGGTAGGACAAACGGTATTGGTGTAACATTTATCTTGATCGACGATAAGTAATGTATTGGGGCTCGTGTGTATGAATCCGGTTGAGCCCTTTTATATTATGAGCTGAGATGGGTAGAGTGTGTGTAATAGTTGTGACTCCTAGATGAGACTATTTTCTTGTTTTTGTTTATATCATATAGGAGATATAGGTATCACGACTGTCTATATTAACCATTTGAGCGTCTGGTGTTACTCAAGACCTTTAGGTTCCCAAGATTGTTCCGAAGTGTGAGTGCTCAAGTGTTGATTTGTTTACTTTAAAGAAAATATAATAACTTATTGTTTGTTGCATTGCATTTAACTAGGCTTGTATGTTATTCTGTGTATGCATGTGTTACTGTGTACTGAGCTTCGGCTCATTATTGTTGTTGTTCTTTTCCCGATGTTAATAATGATGGATGTTGATGATGGTTGATGATATGACGCAGCGTGATAGCGTAAATAAACAAGACCACTCACACCGGAACGATCTTAAGGATAAAACACAATTACGCACAATTGTAATTCAGAGAAAACCTCTCAAAGAGATGTATATTGAATAGAAAATAAGTCATGAGTACATCCATAGCCCTAGAGCACATATTTATAATCTTAAGGAATGGATGTGAAAATACGGAAAGTAATAAATGTGAAAACGCGGAAAATAATAAATGTCCTTTGACCGGTCTTCATCCATGTGAACTCTGCATCTTACTCGCGTAATAAATGTCCTTTGACCGGTCTTCATCCATGTGAACTCCGCATTTTCCTCGCATCCTTCCTCGCGTCCTCCATGAAGTCCATCGCGATACCGTTTGCATCATTCTCTCCCACCGATGGAGAACTCGACCTCGAGTTCTCTTTTGGATATAGCGGCTCGTCATCGAGATGGAAAGAATATAAGTCGGCCACATTAAAAGTCTTCGAAATAGCCATATTTACTTTACGTGAGCATCGTCGACTTTGGATCAAAGTCGCCTAAAGCCCACGTACCCCAGCTGCATCATTCTCTCCCTCCTGCAAAGAACTCGTCCTCGAGTTCTCATTTGGATACAAAAGAACATCTTCTGGATAGAAAGGAAATATATGATGTTGCATCTCCTCCACACTTGGATTCATAAGAAGATTGGCTCGCCTATCCAAAGCATTAGCCACTTTATTCATCACACTTGATTGACATTTCAACTTGAAAGTACACTTCGGTGCAAATGGGATACACTTCTCATGCATGTCTTTAGTCATCCTACAAAACTCAACAAGAGTTAAGTATAAACATCCATCCATGCGACACTCATGAATTGCAACCATCTCCTCAAATCCCCTTTGGAAAAGTAGTTCCCAGAGATTTTCAACATCAACTCTAAATGTTCTAAACTCATTAGCACTATGATCCATACTGACAATCGAAAGCTCTCTAAAAAAGTCATACCAATCATCATGAGCCCTATCAAGTAAATTCTCACAAACCCAATGTTGAACATTTAACTCATGTATAGAATGAACCTGTTGAGGCTTCATAAACTCAAAAACATCAATCTCTTTAGGCAAGTTTGAAAATGTAATCTCAACTTCATACTTTGGTTCCTGCTCCTCCAGTTGTTTATTTGCAACTTTCAAACGCACAGATTCAATCGCTTCCACATGTTCTTCTTTAACAGTATTTTCTATAACCTCTAATTCCGACTCCATATCATTGTCATGAATTACCATAGAAGGTACTTGTTCTATCTCAGCAATGTTAATAGGAACTTGTTCATGAACAAGAACTTGAGACTCTCGGTCAACGATTTTATCATCTTTATCATCATTAACCTCTCCTTGTGTCTCCAAAATGACATTACTTTTCTCAACCACATATTTGCTCACTCTTTCAACCCTTTCTATTATATTTGCACTCTTCTCATTAGGGCATTCATCAAACCTATATTTGGGTTGATTACAAGGATTGGGCTTGGTATATGGGTTGGATTGCTTCTGGCCTTCTTTGTATTCCATAGGTTCTTTTTCCATAGCCTTTTCACTCTTCTTCTCACCACTACTTCTCGACTTCTCAACAACACTTTTTTCTTTATTATCAATAGCCTTACTCGCTCCACTACGCTCAACCTTATCAACTCCATTCTTACGCCTACCACCATCGAATCTGGTGTTCTCATTATTTAGCATAAGTTCAGCCCTCAATGCCATATTCTTAGCCTCACACATACTCCTCAAAACAGTTTCCCCAATTTTGTCCCAAATCTGCAACTTCAACCCAGCTACATACCGCACAACCTGTTGGCCTTCGCTCACTTCAATCCTCTCAACCAACCTCATGAATTCTGTTGTGTATTCATGAATAGATCTATTTCCTTGGCGACATTGTTGATATTGTTGGAATAAGATTTGCTCATAATCTGGAGGCAAGAAATCACGTTGTAGTAATTGTTTCGTCTTATACCAGATTCTTACCGGTTGTCTACCCTCACGGTATCTCCTATTTTGTAACCTCTCCCACCATACAGAGGCTTTCCCTTTCAACCTACAAGCCACCAACCTCACTCTAGGCTCCTCAGGAATCTCTATAAAATCAAAGAATCTATCTACCTCAGTCAACCAATCTAAAAATTCCTCAATATTTAAATTACCATTAAAAGAGGGAATGTCTACCTTTAAACGGAAATCTCCACCGTCGCCTTGATCGTAGCCGTAGTAATTCTGTCGATAACCATTTCTAACATTACTGCTTTGCCTTCGCGGCTGTCGTTCTTCATACCAAGCCTCTTCCTCTGTATCATCATCAAAGATTTGTGCTCTTTGATCGGCACGGATGGGTTGATTGATTGGATTATTATATCCGTGTCTCGCCTTAGGTCTTCTTCCATCATCGATCCTACCCCTATTGTTAACAACCTCCATGGTATCTAGCCGATCGACCAAAGTTTCGACGAGTCGCTCTACTCGCCTCCTCCTTTGATCCATGGCATCAACACCTGCCCTTGGAACCATCTGACTGGCCCCTTGGACTCCCGCACCATGAACATCGTCATGAATACGACCGCCGTCAACGTCGTTGCCAGAAGTCATCTTGCAGGAACTCACCTTGCTCTGATACCAATCTGACGCAGCGTGATAGCGTAAATAAACAAGACCACTCACACCGGAACGATCTTAAGGATAAAACACAATTGCGCACAATTGTAATTCAGAGAAAACCTCTCAAAGAGATGTATATTGAATAGAAAATAAGTCATGAGTACATCCATAGCCCTAGAGCACATATTTATAATCTTAAGGAATGGATGTGAAAATACGGAAAGTAATAAATGTGAAAACGCGGAAAATAATAAATGTCCTTTGACCGGTCTTCATCCATGTGAACTCCGCATCTTCCTCGCATCCTTCCTCGCGTAATAAATGTCATTTGACCGGTCTTCATCCATGTGAACTCCGCATCTTCTCGCATCCTTCCTCGCGTCCTCCATGAAGTCCATCGCGATACCGTTTGCATCATGATATGATGATGATATTGATTATTTCAAGTATGGGTTGACTTGTGAGAAATTTGTGGATGAGTGAAGTGAATTGTTTTTCTTTGTTTTATTAAAGAATTAGATTTATATTTTGAGTTTGTAATTCTTCCGAGGGCCTGATAGAGCCCCAAGTTTTGTAATTTAAAAGTTTAAAGCTTTGTTTACCATGGAGGAAGGTATTTGGGATACTTGATGGTATGATTTATTTATGGAAATTAATCTACTCATAAGAGTAGATTATAAAGTGTTTTCATGTAAGGTTTATTTTATTTCTATGAGTTCAGCCATTTTGGAAATCTAATTAAACAATTTTAGATATTAAAAATTAAGAGCAGATGTTTACAATAAACATACCGTTAAGGAAGTCTGTGCGTGTAATACTTAATGTATTATATGTGGTATTACAATAATATAATGCAAAGGATATAAAAGAAATGAAGAAATATGAGTACCTTTTCTAAAATCGTTGCTATTTCTAAAACTTCTAAATCAATGTAGACTTTTCCTGCACTTGTTGTAAAATGATAATATTCTCCCGTAGGAAAAAAAAATTCTATTGATAAAGTACAATTGGTTATATTTATGTATATATAATAATAAGGGAATATTGTAGTAGCTAATCTATTTTAATTAAAAATAACCTTTGAAGACCTTGACAATTGTTGATGTTGCAATGATAACAAGTGAACCAATAAGCCCCTAGATTTTTTGGTAAATATAGTAAACCTTAATAACCGAAAGTCAAACCAGAACCCTAAAGTTAACTTAGTTCTATGTTTAGTCTAGTGAATATAGATCTGGCAATCCCGTGTTCTTAAACTCTAAAAAAAAAATTAAGATAATTGTGGATAATAATTCGTAATAATATAAGAAAGCTTAAAAAAATCTAATTTGTTAATTTTCAGTGTATTTCGGATCCGAACGGAATCAGTTTTCGAAAATCGTGCCTTAGTACACCGGATAGTGAAAATATTCCGACAATACCATTAGACTCATAAAAATATAAGGTTTTCAAAAATATCAATTTAGAATTTTTCGATAACTAAAAATATCTGATATATGCCATTTACGCGTATTTTCTTTACTACCGGTATTTTAATTATCTAATCTACTATTCATAGTACTATTTTTACTATTCATTACTATTCACTATCTTTACTTTTTTTTACAATCTACTATTATACTCTACCATACATACACCTTACAATTTACCTTCCTCATACAACTTTAATCACATTACACCTTACACATTACTTCTTTTAATTGCAAAACAACAAATTTAATCAATTTCTCTCTCCTTTTCTTCTTCATGTTGTCCATCCCCCATCTCTTATCACTCTCAATTTATTTTCTTTTTCATTTTATTTAATTACATCTAATTTTCACTCCAAAATTCTATAAATATCTCATTCCTCCATTCTTTCACACAACTCATTTTTATATCAAAACTCTACCAAAATCACTCCACAAACTCTCTCTCTCAAATTCTTTCTTCTTTCCACAAAACCATTTTCCATATATTACTACAATCACTTTTTTTCCTCTTCAACATACACATAACCTTACATAAAACTTCTTACACATACTCATTATATTCATATAACTTAGCATGAGTTTAGTATATGTTTCTTAGACTCGTGAGAGTTGAAGAAGCAACAATGTTCATGTTTTGTTTTTGTTCATGTTTATATTTTCCATTATGTTATTATTGTTGTTATTTTGCTAACCTTTTATTTATATCTAACTAAATATATTTATGTACATATATATACATATATATACATCCTTTAAAGCATATAAGCTCACTTGTTATTTATTTTCATGCTTTGTAATTTATTTATTTATTTCATGTTATTTTAATACTAGTCTTTTTAGTTTTAAACTTGTCATTATCAAGTCAAAACGATTTTCTTTCTTTTCTTTTCTTTTTAGGATTAGTCTATTCTTAATCCTGGGATGCCTTAATGAAGCTAAGGCTCTCAATGCTTAATCGGGATACCTTAATGAAGTTAAGGTTCTCAATACTTGATATTACTATTATGCGCTTATTGATTTTTATATATATTTTATCTTATTACGCTATATTTATTATTTTCACATGACTATATATTCATGTTCATGCATGGGCATATTAATATTGTCTCAACAAAAGTATAAGAATATATTTTTTTGTGAACTATTTTCAAAAAATAAAATTTTAGTTACTTGAAGAGAGGATTTTATTAAAAACTAAGAGTTTTACCTTCACAAATCTTTTCTAAAAATTAAGCAAACTCATAACAAGTCTTAGTAACAATGGTACATTAGAGTTTTAACAAAAGATACATAAAACAAATTTTCACACATACTCCTTTCAAAGATGATAAAATGGAAAAGTTTTCTTTAAAAACTTAAGATTTCAAATTTTTGCTTAGTAAAAGTTTCTTTAAACTAATTTGTGAAAGTTCATAAAAACTCTAAAGAACTAAGGTAAAATAAGTTAGCAAGATCATCAAGAAGTTCTCTTTTTAAGAAAATGAATTTCTCTTAGGGAATAAAGTTAGTGAACGACTTAGAAAGTCATTATTATTTATTAAAATAAAACTTACTTAGAAAACTATATTTTTCAACCACTAAAACGAAGTTGTAGGAATCTTAAAAAGACTAAAATTATTTTTAGAAATTTTAAAGTATTCTCAACGGTTAAGAAATGAAGTTAAAAGAAGGAAACACTCACTTATAATAATTTAAGAAAATTTTCTAACAAAACTAAAACGGAATTTTTCAAGTCTTAGCATTTCTAACTTTTAAGACATATTATTTTATAAGAATCATTGTTAAGACAACACCATTAAATTCATGCATATAATATGAGTCTATATATATATATATATATATATATTCAAAGAACTTTTCAACCATACAAATATCTATATTTTTGTACAAGAATTTTTTGGATGAAGAAAAGTTAGAAAAATTATGTTTTGAAAGCTGAGATTTTTGTAACAGTTCTGTATCTAGCTTTTTAAGAGACCCAAATGACTTTTTATGATAAAAATAACCTTAGAAATGGATATATCTTTTCAAGTAGGTAGAAAAAAGTATATAATACTCCAAATTCTGAGTTAAAATGAGCAAATTATGGCGCCATTTTAAGTTGGAATTTCCATTGATGCGAATTTTGACGAACCTAATAAGATAGAGTTATAAAATTTAAGTAGATCTTAAATGCAATACTCATTTTAGGTATTTCTTTTGTTTAGGTGTCGAGGACCAAGATCTTCTCTTCCCCGATGATTACTTCGATTGATAGAAGATCGCTATGGACGAGTAAATTTCATTTACGTTTATATATTCGCACATGTGCTTGTAGAATAGAGCACTGGATATTAGGAAAAGATAAAATTGATATACATGTGGGATATCATGGCAATTATGTATGTGAATTGTTATGTACGATCAATGAATGATAAGTATATCCGAACCTGATCTGTGATTGTTATAATTATCTCTATGTATACTGCTGTGTGTGCATATATTAATTGATCACTTTTTATGAATTAATGATGGATTGAAAATTCTCTTAAACTAAATTGCTCATGCACATCACTTAGAATATCATTTGGCATTTTTGCTACTACTCCTCAGCGTAGGACTGAAAATGTAAGCTACCTAACTACATCTTGAGGATTTAAGATGTTCAGGGAATATGACCTCAAGTTGTAACCGAGCCGGATTGATCGCTTTGGGTAAGGAAAGCCCGGGGACTAGTAGTACAGTTCGTTGGAACCCCAAAATGCCTACAAAATTTCAAGGAGGTTGATTAGGGCTTAGTTCAAATCATTTCCTAACCACCGAAGGAGGGCTAAACCCATCATACATACGAAATCGGATAATCGTATGTATTGTTCGATCATATGGTTATTGCATTTTTACGCTTTTTAATGAACTTGGTTGAATGCTTGCCATGAGTACTTTTGCGTAAGGAATATCTCACTAAGCTAGTTATACTTATTCCCCAATAGACTTTTGATGTTGCAGGATCCTTGTTTCATACTCGAGACCACCTTGATCATCCAGGTAGAATATATGTTTTGGGAAGCTTTTTGAGGAATTTTGCTTTGAAGTCTTAGATTAAATTTCTTTTAAAATCTTCTAGTTTTAGTTATTTGCTTTAGTGAGATTTTGTTACTATGGAGACTTACCAAGGGAATGCCCCGTAGGAGTTGTGAGACTTTATATTTCGATGAAATATATTGAGTATTATTTTGAATATTCCGCTATCAATATCTTAAAATTCATAACTCTATCGGTCTCCCTCTGTTGTGAACTACGTCTTATACCGATATGAAAGCTTCCGAGTTACTAGGGTAGTCATTCTTAAGTTTTAATATTGTGTACGGTGGGCTATCACGTTTAAGGTACCTGTTAGGGCGTGATAGAACCATTGCTATAATTAAAATGCTTATTAATATTTGTTGCAAGAGGTCTTATAAGGCAACTCTAATTTTCTTGTCCCTTATATGAGAAATAGATATATTTTCAAGCTATTGATAAAAAATTTTCAGCAATGATGTAAGTTCACATTTCTTACTCCGGTGTTAAAGGTCACATGTTCCTTAATTGTGCTATTGAATTGCCCCATGGCCTTTCTCTGATAATTATAATCAATTGTCTATTTACATGTAAAAGAAGCGTTGAGTTAAAAACCTTCATAAATGTATATTGTATAATGATTGAAAATGATTATTGAATCCATATTATAGCAATAAGCAATTTGTTATTATTATATCTCATAACAATCATGTTAAAAGGTGCAAAATCAACCCTATGTCTAGGAATCGCAAATGTTCGTTGGTGATTTCCTCTATTGATATGGTCCATAAGAATCTCAAACCATGTCCATTGTTCACAACTTTGAAATGGGAACGTGCTACTATGATTTTAAAATTTTTTATGACATGTATATTCTCTTCCTCTTGAAGATATGCAAAATTTTCAACATGTTAAGTTTTTATGCATGCATGCATGCTATTGCTTTATAAATTGAAAGCACAACTATATCATTATTTCTACTATATGGATTAAAAATTTTAATAAAAAGGATGTTTGTTGTGGAAAAGAGTCTCTTATCTTTCATTAATAACGATCAATTCATTATTATTTATGGGGGTAAATCACAATAAAAGGTCATAACATTTTGGGGTAAGTACATTTAAGGTTATAACGTTTTGAATGGTTAAAAAGAGGTCACAACATTTAAAGAAGTGAGTCAATTGAGGTTACTATTAACACGTATCATGATGTACCAAATCTTATAAGTTTTAATTTTAAATATTTCTCCTATTAACATGTGTCAATGGTAATTGCAATTAACCCGCTTCTTTAAATGTTGTAACATCTTTCTAACAACTCAAAATGTTGTGATCTTAAATGAACTTATCCTCAAATGTTGTGACATTCTAGTGTAATTTACCCTTTTTCTTGAAATTTTAACTCTAATAGTAATATTGTAATTTTCCTGATGTGGGATACCTCTCTAAGAAGATTACATTTCTCATGCAACTTTGCATTAGTAGAAAATAAAATCTAAGCAATTCATAAAAATCTATGAAATAAAAAAAGTTATAGTACAAATCTTATATTTAGAATCATACAAACCATAAGATATAGCATTTGGAAACACATCGAGTTGTTAAAATTGTTTGTAGTTTTTTATTTATTGGATGATATTCATTATCTATTAAAAGCTTTGCCATTTTTTGTCTGTAACCCTTAAGATGGCAAACATATAACTGACCATGTGCAAAAACTGGCTTTGAAAATAAAGTCAACATGAAGAAATTGCCCTTGACTTTTATTTATGGTTATTGAGAAGCATGCAACAAGAGGAAATTGTCTTCTTTTGAAAACAAATGGCAGTTTTGAGTAATTAGGAGATAAGAAAGTCATGGGATAAGCACTTTAGTGTCAATGCTAGCTCCAATCATTACTTTTGTTTCGATAATGCAATCTAATAGCGAGTGATACGAAGCCTAATTCCATTACATAGACTTGCTATTCGACTTAGATTCCTTAGAAGCCTAACAAGTGCAAAACTCTTTTAGCTTTAATGAATGATTAGCAATTTCATAAGACTTTAATCTATTAATGAATTCAATTGGATAGAGTGAATCATTATTAGAAACATTAATAGATCCATTGCAAATGGAATCTAAGTTAAGATTTTGTTTTACCTCTCCATTAAGCAATGATAGTACATAATCATTGACCTCTTCTCAAATTTCATTTGTTGATTCTAAAATTGCCTTTCCTTATAGGTATGTGTCATCTTTATACATTTGAAGTAAATTAGGACATATATGCTCTGTAATTTCTTTTATAGGATCATTCAAACGTGGAAGGAGAAATTCATTTGGAATCTTAACCAAATTTTCACTATCCCTTTCACCCATTTCGTCATTACCAATCTTTAAAATCCTATCATTGAAACTTTCCATTTTAGATAGATTAGTTGCATTACTTATAAAACCCATTTATGGATGGATAAGAAACATGTCCTTAAGTACATAAAGGTTTAGGGAAGTCCAGCTGAAGCCAGGCCTTATAAGCCTAATGAAAAGAAATTGGACTTAAAAACCATTAGTTGTCACTTTATTGGTCACACCAAGAGATCATGCGATTATAAATTTTGCAATCCCCTAAACAGAACAATCTTTGTGATGGGCAATGCGGAATTCTTTGAGGATTTTGAGTTTGAGAGGAAAGATAAGGTTAAGAATTTTGTCTTTAAAGAAAACATATTACATTGCCAATTTTCAAGCTCCAAGTCAGAAGCATGGTGCTGAACAACATCATATTGCTCTTCCTTTGGTTATTCTTACACCGAATCAAGAGTGTACTCTTAGTGAAGTCCAAGAATATTTTGACGACAATGTTCCTCTTCCCTTAACTATTCAACAACCTCGGCAATCTCAAGAACTAGTGCCTCTAAGAAAGTCTGCTAGAGAGTGAGAAGTGCAATATTAAATAATTATATTATATTTCTCAATGAACATTGGAAATTGTTGACTCGTTAGAAGATGACCTATTCACTTTCAATGAAGCCATGGAAAGTTCGAATCTTATAAATGGATTGATGCCACAAATGAAGAGTTAAAATCCATGAATGACAATGATGATTAGGATCTTGTCCCATTGCCAAATGGTGTGAGGATCATCAGGTGTAAATGGGTTTTCAAAACTAAAAGTGACTCACAAGGCAATGTGGAAAAATATAAAGTGTGTCTTGTCACTAAAGAATTATACCTCAATGTGAGAACATCGATTGCAAAGAGACTTTCTCTCTAGTTTCTTCCAAAGACTCTTTAAGGACAATTTTGGCCCTCATAGTGCATTTTGATTTAGAGTCTCATTGGATGGATGTTAAGACAGCATTTCTCAATAAAAATCTTGATGAAACAATTTATATGATGCAACCTAAGAGTCCAAATGATAATGACTCTAAGAAAATGGTTTGCAAACCGAGGAAATCCATCTATAGGCTCAAACAAGCTTCCCATCAATGGTACCAAAGATTTCATCAAGTTGTACTATCATTTGGTTTTGAGGTAACTACAGTTGATGATTATGTGTAGCACAAGTTCTGTGAGAGTAAATTTATTTTCTTAATTTTGTATGTGCATGACATATTGCTTGCTAATAGTAACATAGGTTTGTTACTAGAGACTAAAAATTTTCTTTCAGAAAACTTTGAAATGAAGGACCTTGGCGAAGCTTCTTTTGTATTAGGAATCTAAATTCACCAAGATCGTTCTTGTGAAATCTTGGGATTATCACAAAATGCCTATGTTAGAAGGTCCTACAAAGTTTGGCATGCAAAATTGTAAACCACATGATGCCCCATGAGTAAGGATGATAAATTTAGTTTAAATCAATGCCTTAAGAGTGATTCTATCTTCAAAGTTATAGAGAAAATTTCATATGCATCAGCAATAGGGAGTTTGGTGTACTTGCAAGTCTGCACTTGTCCAGATCTTACATTCATTTGTGGGATATTGGGCAAATACCAAAGTAATCCGGGTAAGAACCATTAGGCTGCAACTAAAAGGGTTATGTGATATCTTCAAAAGACAAAGGATCACAAGCTCAAATACATAAAGTTGGATACAACCGAGTCATTGGGTGTTCAAATTTAGACTTTGCATGATGCCATGATTGTAGAAAGTCCACACCAGGTTATATTTTTTTGCTAGTAGGAGAAGCTATTGCATGGAAGAGTGCTAAGCAATCAATTGTTGTTTTCTACTATGGAAGTAGAATTTGTAGCTTGTCATGAGGGAACTAATTTGGCTATTTAGCTTCATAATGTTATTTTGGGGCTGCATGTGGTTGATGAGATTGAGAGACCACTTAAATTATTTTATAACAACAGGGCAGCAGTCCTCTACTTGAAAACAATAAGAGTTCGTCAAAGTCAAAGCACATTGACATTAAGTTTCTTGTTGTAAAAGAAAGGATTTATAGTAGTTTACTTAGCATAAAACATATAGGTACAAACTTATGATGATGGATTCATTGACCAAGGCATTGACACTAAAGGCATTTACTGAGCACATTGCTCATATGGATGTCATTTTGTCAAATGATGTATAGGTTTAGTGGGAGTTTGTATTATTTGCTCATTTGAGCTATCTTATCATGTCATGGCATTTGTATTTGATTTATTCAATTATATAGTATTCTATTTTCACTCTGAATGTATGTTTAGTTAATGTCTTCATTTTGGAAGGACCAATTGGAAGTAGACATGTCTTGATCACAATTGACATGTAACTTCCATGCTACACATCCATACTCAATCTAGGTCATTAAGTTGATTTGGTATATGTGACCATTGTGGGTTTAGTCGAGGATTAGCTTTGGCAAAAACCCCTCATGATTCATGTATTAAATACTCTAATGGACATGATTGGTTAAGATGACGATTATTCGATAGCTAGCTACTTGATAAGTTGTGTATTCATACAACATCAAGAGACGCACTTGGGTACATGAATGTACAGACAAGTGGGAGATTGTTAGAATTTGGACTTAATTCACATACAATTGTAGGTTTCAATGAATATGTACATGTAGATGCATATCAAGTGCATAAAATGTTGTTGTATGTTTATTATAAATAAATTAAATTATTTGATACTTATACTGATGATCAATTAATAATATTGTAATATACTTTGTCGTTTTTTATTAGTATGGGTTTATAATATGTGTGTGTGTGTGTGTGTTTTATATGTGTAGATATGTAGATAACCTAAGGTTACTACTAAAATAGATGGGCTTTAGTAGCTTGGCTATAAGTGTCATGCTAGGGTTATGGTCCATGGCTACATGTGCACTATATAAAGGATATTATGAAAGCCTTCAAAAATATACTTATTCATTCTCTCACACTATCTCATTCTATAGAGTTCTTCTATCACTTATTGAAAGGAACCTATGCACACAGCAGCTAGAAGATCATCTACTCACTTTTGGAATTGCTGTGAGTTAATGGAACAGGGTATGCTTCCACTTTATTATGTGCTCTAATTTTCACTGATGTTGATCTTGTTGTTTTTAGAGTAGGGATTTAGTTTTGATTAAAATCCCAACAAAATAATGTATGTCACTTTAAGTTCTTTGGATAGACATATGACCACAAGAAATTACAATACTAATCTTAGGTCTTTGTTTGGTTTCATATTGGTCGCAAAGTATCATCAAACAAATTTCAATAAATCAACCATTTATAATATTTCAAACATCTACTCATTAAATACATTTGATACTCTTTCATTCATATGTTGAAGATTGCAATAACTTAAACGTTTCAAATATCATAAAAATTCTCATATATCAAATGTAAAATTTCTCATCATATATAAATTAAATCAACTTCAGAATACACACATTTAACATGTCTTTAATAAAACATATGCATCCATCTGAATTTACAAAATTTTAACTTTTAAAGGGCCATGATTATATCTCTCCTTCAATGTTTCACTAGTAGAATAACGTTATAATCAAAATATCATAGAACAAACTAATATGATAATTATTCTTTTCAATAATGCCACTATTATTCTTAGAATATCCATGTATTTCTTAAAATTCACTTGCATTTTATCCATAACAAACATGCAATAAGGATCATATAAATTATGTTTCACACATCTCAAATTCATTTAATTGCAAAGGTTACTTGAAAGTTGCCCATCACTATTAGTTTCTTGAACTCTTGCATCCTTGTAGTGCCTCACTTTCATTAACATGAAGTTTGTTCCATCAAAGCAATCCAATCCTTTAAAAATCTTTATTTACAATTCTAAAACTGCATTCCTTTCATTAACTTTAATTATAAATTCCGTAAGATTGTTAGGAAAAAGTGTGGTTAGTGAAAATAAACAATATGTAGAAGATTATAAGTTTGATTTGATGAAACTAAAAATCATAAATAGACTTAGAAGCATAAATGAAATCACTTTCCTCGAAGAATTCACGCCTTACACTAAGTTTGCTTTGGAATTTGAATACAGAATCCCGTTAAGATACAACCAGGTCTTGATACTTGAATAGCAAAAATTCAAGTATCAAACCACGCCTTTGGATTTATTAAAATGTTTGTATTTTGTTATTTTTTTTAGAAGGAAAGAATACAAAAAACACTGATAAATTCATGCAAAAAAAAAAAAAAGCTTTGTGAAGTTGGAGAAGTAACATATATTATATCTTCGAATAAAGTAGAAGGAGTATAACTCTTCACAAGAGTCGTAATCTCTAAGATTTGCATCATATCCAATAGATATGATTTATATCAGTTTATAATTGACTTTAAATGATAATCATGAATGGATGGGATCTAAAGACAGGAAACGCTTCAAAGATTTGATCAAAAGTTGCAACTGTTCAAATTTAAACGTTAAAATAAATTTGCAAATCCAACAAGTCTGAATCTTTTCAATTGGTGTGGATCATTTGGCACCAACAGGCATAAGTGGTATGAACCTTTTTCTATTGGTCCGGACCTTTTCGCATTCACATTTTGTTTAGATTTTGTGCTTAATTGGTCTAGACCTTTTTACAAGGAGTTTGAATATTTCATAATTCTCCTTTTACTCATTTTTTTACATGGGTACCATTATAGTTAACTATTAAGCTTTAAACACAAAGTCTACATCATAAATCACATAATTGGTAGTTTATTTCTATAGTATAATTATAAAGACCCGACCCACCAATCCTTAAGATTTAGCAAGTCAAGTCCCCATCCACATATAATATTTTCATATTATATGTAAGGTTATCCTAAATCTAACAATTTATGTGAATTGTTTGTTTAATCCCACTATAACTTGATATAAAGACTTTTTACAAATGGATTGCTCACTTGAGTAATCTATTCATATATAAATTTTAAAGAAATAATTTACAATTTTGTGTCAAGCACATGACACAACAAAACTTATATAAGTTTTTACAAAGCAAGAAAAATAGACTTTAAGTCTTTATATACAAACAAGGCTTAACTAACAAGCCTCTATTCAAAATACAAAATACAATATTTGAACCAACAACTTGTTCACAAGTTTTCCTTCCTTGCCATATTGCACTCGATTCCTACTCGCCCTACTCATCCATAAACTTCTCCCAATCCGACCCATAGCCCATATCATCATAACAATCATCATCACCTGAAAAGTAGCAACAGTGAGCCAAAGGCCCAGTACACAGCAACAACACTCAAAAGCGTAGTGACAATCATACCTAGACTAATGCAATGCAACACTAATGTTTTATTTATTTTTCTTTAGTAATCATTAATCAAATCATCATTGGAGTATTCAAACTCTGGGACAAGCCATGGGATTCTGAGGATCCTAAGTAACGCTCACGACGCTCAGGGGGTTGATATAGATAGCCTGAATATCTATATCTCCTAGATAACGTTATACTAAAAAGAATAATCATCATATAGGTTATATAGCCATTGCCCAACTTCACTTAACTCAATCCATAATATAAATTAATTCACATGCTCCCATAAACATTGAATTAAGTTATACTATTTCTTTTCAAGAATAAGTAAATGTTGCTCAGTTACTACATTTCCTATCGATTATCCGCCGAGCCTAGTCATTGCATCATGACTATTGGCCTAAGCGCCTACACTAACATATTATTGCATCATGATAAGTTACCGCTCCTCGGATCGTATTCAACGGTGAAAACACAAGCAATTCAAGCAATATTTAAGTCACTTAGAATTTATATCAAATTTAAGTATGTCCATCCTAACAAACATACAAGCAAGTCATTGCGTATCTGTACTAGCTTGAGAATCAATGGAAATAACCGAAAGGGGATCACTCACTGTAAAAGAAGTAATTATAAACTCACAATTAGTTCAAGCACTAATTATCTAGTTGAAAATACAATTAATCAAAGAAATTCAAACAAATTAATACAAAGTCATAATAAAGCATTTAAACATCCTATTATATCATAGAACACTTAATAAATACTAAATTGATCATATATCAAACTTCGGAAAGTTTTGAAGAAAGTTTTTAAAATTCAAAAGCGCAGGGGATACGCCGGCACTCAAAGCCGGCGGCTTTGAGCCGGTGTTCAACACTATGAAAATCAACATTGCCAACGCTGGCAGCGCTTAAGTATACGCTGGCTGCCTTCATTCTACGCTGGCGGCTTTGAGCCGGTGTAGAATGCAAATCCAAAATTTTTCAAAATGTCCAGAGATGTACAAACCGGCCGCGTACATGGATACGCTGGCAGCCTCTCACTATACGCTGGCGGCTTTGATTCCCAGTAGCCGGTATACAATGTGAAAGGATGAACGCCGGCTGACTTTTCCAGCGAAAGTCGGCGGCGTTCAAACAACTTTAATAATTTTAATTCTGTTCATTTCCAGCACCGCCTATAAGCCGACGGCGCAGAAACCCCAGATGCCGGCGTACGACCAAAATTTAGCCTATACAAAAATGTTTTTGATTTCTCCTGTTTTATTATACTTTGTTCACTTTCAAAAAAATTCTCAAACTTAGTCTAGACTTCCCAAAGCTTGTTATATGTTCATTACATTATTCAAACAACATAAACTCCAACTCACAACATCAAACTCTCCACCACAAATCATCATACATAAATCATACTTCAAACCCCAAATCACTACACCCAACATTTAGTCATCAACCATTTGCATTGCTCAACACTTCTAATCTCTTATACTACATATACCACTAACTCCTATAACAACAAAACACTCCTCATACAACCAACAAAGTATATAAGTCATCGAACACAATTTAAGCTTAAAACCTATTGCTAAGAAACAATAAACTTGCATATTTTGAAGACATGAAACACATACTTACCAATAGAACTCTTGACCTTGGTTTTGTGATCCTCTAGCATGCTTTTGATGGTGGAAAGTGTAGAAGATGAAAGGCTTATCTATATAGGTCCATGGGAGAACTTTGGAGAAGAAGGAAATTGTGTTTTGAAGCTTTTGAAGGCATGTTTAGAAGGTCTGAAAATTGTGCACGAATTTTACACTATTTGAGTTGATATTATCTTAAAGTTTGACTTTTGAGGCATAAGAGGTTAAAGGGATTGAATGACTTATCATTTGCTAATTAATAAACTTGTCTTTGGTTAATTAATGAGGTGTTTAAGCTCCCTTTAAGGTAAAAGAATTATGCTATGATGAGGCTTATGTGCATGAATCTATTTACTCATTTTACTACATTCCAAATATAATTCCTACATGTTAATACAATTTAAATTTTAGAACTAAATATTTAATAAATTCTAGAGTATTTGAATATTTAACACAATAATAAAACACATAATTCATCATGACACAAATCTTATTCAATACATACTAAAAGCATGTACAAATTCAATAACACACATATAAAATATAAGTTGGAAATTTCATGGTTATTTCAATAATTATAGGGTTAATATCACAAATAGTATATGATCGATTTAAAACTAGACTAAACGATTTAGGATCACAAAATGGTGACAACTCCATCTGCTAACGTGTTGATTCCTCTTATATCCTCGTGACACGTGTCCCGCAATGTAAGATCAATAATAGTAACTTGTTTTCATAAAAACCCATTGTATAAAATTCCTTCCATAACTAAAAGGAGATGAATATGGAGTCCTACTAAAAATTTTAGGATTTCCTTTTCAATTCGAGTTAGCATTCAAAACTAGAGCTGGACAAATGGGCTATGGCCCGCGGGCCAGCCCGTTTAACCCACTTTAAAAGCGGGTTAGGGCCGGCTTTTTTTAGCCCGTTTAAAAGTGGGTTAATTTTACCCAACCCACTTTTATAAAAATAAAATAAATAATTATAGGGTAAATATGTATTAATGAAGGTTATTCTTGAGATTTTTTATACTTGAGATTAAATTTATATGTTAATTATAACAAAGAATGACAAATTGATGCACATGCACCATAAAATTTTATAAAATATATTATTATTGTTTTAATTGAAATATATTATCTAATAAGTTATTTTAGAAAACTTATTTTTATATAAAAAATAATTAAAATAGTAATGAAATTAATCATTAATCTAGATAACCTTATAAAACTCTCTTTTTTATTATATATATCTTATTTAATTAGTATAAATAAGTTAAATGGGTCAACTTGGCCCATTTAACTCACAAAATATGTAAGTGGGTTAAAAGGGTCAAAAAGTGGGCTGGCCCGTTTAACCCATGGGCTAAAGTGGGTTGGGTTAGGATCAGGCAATTTTGGCCCGTTTTTAAAGTGGGCCGGGCCGGGTTGACCCGTTTAACCCACTTGCCCACCTCTATTCAAAACTAGTAACTAACTAAGTATTTAAGTAAGATTCTTCAAGAAACGAAGGAAGAGAGAATTTTGTCAAATTAGTTTGCATAAAGATGGTTCCCATATTCACTTTCTCTCTCTGAAATGGTTCATGAGCAAACTAGCTTCTCACTCTAAAAATCTTTAAATTGAGATAAAACCAAAGGGAAAGAAAAACAAGATGTAAGTTTCTAGGTTTCGATAAGAACAAGAAGTTACAAACTTTCATTTCAAATCTTTGTATGAAGCTCAAATCAAAGCTTGAAAGATTGGATAGATTACTTCTTCAAAACCCTGTCTACCTCCTATCCATAACACCACCAACCACTGAGTTTTTGGAGACAAACCACCAATGACATAATATACAAAACCTACACATGAAAGATTCGGCAAAGTTAATCCTTTTCATTTGATTTGCAATAAGTTAATTTAAAGTAGGATGGTTAAAGTGCAATTTAGAAATTTTGTTTTCATTTTAGTTTATTTTTTACAAGAGAAAATCTTTAAAAAAATTTGGGTATGCATATTTATTTTTTTTATTATAGAGAGACACATGTCAGTGAACAAAGTTAACATCGTTTGCTCAGGTAATGTATGCAATCGTGAATAGTTTTATTAGGTATTAAATCCATCACTATAAAGTACATACACTAAATTTCACTTTACACCAATATTAATCAGACAAAAGAATTACATAAATGCCATTTTGTATCGCATTAATAAATGTGACACTACATTGATTGTGTCGCATTTATTAAATGTGATATAGCAAATTATTAATTGCTTTATCACATTTAATAGTTGTGACACACATTAAATGTGCAATACTCACTTTTTTTATTAGTATTGCATTTATTACATGTGACTACATTAAAAATATTATGCCACATGTAATAAATGTGATATTGTACTGATATTCTAGAAATTTTCTTATATAATTAAAATTTTAGTAATTGTTTTAAAAAACTATAAACATGACTTTCACCCATAAAAATTAAAGGGTTGATGATAAAATGCTGACCTATGTTTTACCTATTTTGCAAACAGCTGATCTAAGCTTGCCTGTAAAATTCATCATTATGTTTTGTTAATCTATTTGTTATTTTGGGGCTTATGTGCAACTCATGTGACAAAATAAAAAGTCTTCAGAGCAATGTTTCAAAGGGAAAAAATAAGAGAATTTGATGTTGTCTTTTTGTGATTAAATCAAACAATCCAAAAGCTTTTACCCACACCTATCTTCACACTCATCTTCTTGGGATGCTTACCCATAGAAAACCTTAACCCATAAAGATGTTATCTCTTAGATCATTGTCCATCGTAAATGCTCAGTAAACAATATTAACATTGATGAACATGAACTTCTTTCTTGAAGCGCCAACTCTAACATCTCACTCCATCAAACACCAATTTCGTCTTATCCATGATCTATAAGGTAAAAGGTTCCTTCTATATTTCATATAAAAATTGGCTTTAAAAAAAAAAAAAATTAAATGTGGGTGGTGGAGTTGGTGTAGGGCTGCTATATAATGTGCATTTGATTGTAATATGTGCATTCACGAGAAACGAATTTTTACTTCTTGGAGTTTTTATAATCTTTTTGTGGATTCAACTTTGCTTTTTGATTGAGTGTTTGGTGTTGCTCCTACAATAGCGCTTTTTTTTTGCACTCAGGGAAGAGTTTTTTTATGCACTTCTTTGGTATAGACAAGCTATGTTTGCCGATTCTTGCTTTGCCTTTAATGCACATAATGCATATTATTATTTTGCTTTTGGTAATGATCCTTTTTGTTTTGTATGAGATGACATTCCATAACATGCAATATTATAACTATATTATTGACTATGATTGGTCTTACATTATAGGCTCTATAATATCAATAGCCATGGTGATTCCACACTTGATCGACATCCATAATGGTGGAAAGCTTAACAAAGGAGTTGTATGATCGTATAATTGAGTTTCAATTGAAATAAAGAGGAATGTTGATTCAAATGTGACGAGTTATCTTGAGTTTGGAGACATTCTTGATGATCTAGGTAAGTCACCAAGCTCATTCATATATTTTGTAGTGCTTCGACAATCACTACTTAGCAACCTAAAGCTCTTTTAGAATGATATTGATGTGTGTTGGTGTTAGAGTTACACCATTCGCTAGGATTATACATAATCATATTATATGTAGATAAGCAACCATTAGACATGGATATTCTAAACCTATCTATCCTCAATGCATTGTCTACAAATTGGGTTGGGACAGAAGACAATGGTGAGCCCCATAATGGGCTTGCAACAAAGAATGTTGCTACTAATGATGAGTATAGTTGTGAAACAAATGAATAAGAAACTAAAGAGGACTTTGCAATACCATTTGAGGGCCAGAAGCACGTCAATATTATACCAGTGAATGTGAATGATGTTAGTGAATTAATCATAGGGGTGATGAAGGGTAGAAAGATGCCTTTAATGATGCCTTACTTGGTATGGATGATTCTGAGGGTGACCATGACATTGATATGTGTGTTGAGTATAGTGTGAATGCTGGTGAGAAGCATCTTATGATTCTTTTGGGAATAAAATTCCCTAATGTGAAGATGCTCAGGCAATGCTTGCTTACATATGCTGCTAAGAATGACATATTCTATCGTTATGCCTTGGACTGTCCAAGAAAAGTCTATGTCCATTGTATTAATGAATGTAAATGACGAGTCTATGGATCAATACTTATAATGAAGAGACATTTCAAGTGAAGATATTCTACCCAAAGTTTATCTGTCCTTAGAGTTTTATAGACAAATGATCACTTCTACCTTCCTTGCACATAAATACTTACATGTATTTTGAGATAATGGGCTAAAATAAGAAGTTAATGCAATCTAGCACCATATTATGAGGGACATCACAGTAGACATTCCAACGCATACAACCTACCATGTAAAAAGAAACGCACAAGCAATTTTGGATGGTGATGATTCAAAGTAATATGAGCTACTTTATGATTATGCTAATTTGGTATTGTCTTGTGATCTTGGCAGTCGAGTGAATATCAAGTGCAACTCATATATGGAGGGGTCTCTGCCTTTATTTGAGAGAATACATGTATGTTTTAATGCACAGAAAGTTGTCTTTCTCATTGGGTGTGGTCCCATTATGGGAATAGATGGTTGCTTCTTAAAGGGACCTTATAGTGATCAGATGATTACAACCGTTGGTAGCAATGGGAATGAGAACATATTTCCAATTGTCATCGCAGTTGTCAAGTTAAAGTGTGAGAATTCATGGCATTGGCTCTTAAAGATCTTTAGGGATGACACTGGGGACCCACGAGACATCTATATGAGAATTTTAGGAAAAAATTTCCTAGTTAAGATCTCAATGATGCAATGTGGTTTGTTGTAAATATCACTATAGTACATGAATGAGATACAAAAGTTGAGGCCATGAAGAATATAAGTGAAGTAACATGAGAGCGTTTGTTTAAGTTTCTAGTATCCCGTTTGTGGAAGTCCCATTTTAGTAATAGTTGAAAGTGTGGTATGCTAGTGAACAACTTGAATGAGTTATTTAACCATATGATACTCAAGACTCGAGGGATGCCAATTATATTTATGCTAGAGTGGTACAAACTATGTTTGATGAAACAATTTAACGTGAAGAGGAAGGAATGCAAAAGTATGACAAGGATCTTTCTCTTAATATTTTGAAGCAGACTACTAAGTTGATTGATATCATAAGAAATTGTTCAACAATAGCATTTGGTGCCAATATGTACAAGGTTGATAATGGGTTTGAAAGACATGTTCTTGACTTAAATACCATACATACTGTGTGTGTGTGTGTGTGTGATAATAATAAATTTTTTTAGAATAATAATTAATTTAATTATAGATAATAAGAATGTATTAAGAAAAATAAAATATAAAAATAAGAATTAATTAATTAGCGAGGATAATTAAACAAAATTAAAATGTGAATAAATAAATCATTACATAATTAAAGAAGACTTAACATAAGTCATGGTGGTTAGTCCATTCTAGTATGACCATGGCATGCAAAAGACAACGGCAAAATGGTCTTTCTGAGCTTAAACGTATAATCTACTTTGCAGGCTCTCCTAAAAACATATTTAAACCCAAAATTCTCTCTCTCTTATTTGGGCACCTCTTAAACTTCCTAAACAAGCTAAACAGTCTCTAAAGTTCTTCAACAAGACAAAGCACTTTCTCTTTTTTAGATCTAATCTTAGGCTTCTACAATAAGCTATTAAAGAGAGAAGGCAAAAATCTAATCCTAAACATTCTTTTCCTTAAATCTATATTATTAATACTTTTTAATTCATACGAACACAACTTAAGGATCAAGGAGGTTTAGGAGGGTTTAGAAGCATCCTCAACTAGCATTGCCCAATTAGTAGTAGTAGTGTTTGTTATTGTTCATCTACTTAGGTAAGCGCTTCAATCTTGTGATCTTTTATATGATTTGGAGATTTAAATGATTGAGAACTTTTGTTTGAATGCTGTGATTATTTTTCATATAGATTAATAAATAGATGAATAGATGATGGGTTATAGTAATATAATTATCATATACTTAAATGTTGTGATTATATATTTCAAAGGATGAATCAACAGTATTTTCTCCACTTTTCATGGTGGAACCCTGTTGGAAAGAAAGATTCGGATGTCTATTTTAATGTGGTGTAGTGAAAAAGCCAAGAATTGATTTGGATCGGCCTCAATTTGGCTAAAATCGGTTATGTGTCATGTTTGTTCCCTGTTTTTTGACTAAATTTAAAGAAAACGAAATAAAAACCCTATTAAACTAATTAGTTTAGGCTAAATCAACTTAAAAACATCTAAAACAATAAGTTCGAAAGTTTACGTAAAATTGTGGGTTTTAGAACTAGCCTTAAAATAGGTGAATTAGTCCAATCAAGTTAGGTTGCACGTTGAATTCAATTAGAAATGAAATGTTGAAAATAAATGGAATCTAATTCTGACTAAATAAATATGACTTAATTTAAATAATATATTTTCATATTAAAATATGAATTTTAATTTGAATAATTTGATTTTAGGAATTAATTTAATAATAACAGGTACAAATAATGGATCATGATGTAAGTAAAGACCTAATAGAAAACAAATTTAGGTTTCTTGGCATATTTTAGGTGTAGTTGAACTACTTAAGATAAAAATAGATTAATTAACCTAAAATGATTTCTTACTTAATAAAATTTTGTTACTTTAATAACAAGTCCATTTACTAGAGATATCACTTAAAGGACCTAATTATTATATGGTACGTTTATTGATTAGATTAAGTGTAATATGAACTTAAATGTATGATAAATGATTTAATATATAAATTTACCTTTGAAATTGGTATTAAATATTTGAATAACACAAAAGGAGGTAAGTATACTTCATTAAGGATATGTGATGTACATAATTTCAATTTGATTAGTAATTAATCAGTTGTGAATGAATGAATTGACAATTTAAATCTTATTTGGGGTAGTTTCCTTACATAGATTTTTATTCTTGAGTATATCTATCATCAGGTTTGTAGCTGGATACTTATTTGGGTTCATGTATGTAGTGACTTGATGTTGTTTGTTAAGACAGATATTCCAAAATGAATTAAGACTTAAGACGGTATTAATTGTTTGAGTATGCTTGTGTTGTTTAATCTAATATGGGGAATAACAACCTTATATGTTGGTGTCAGCACAGTAATAAGGTGCTTAGGCCACCGGTGATGACTTGATGGGTAGTTTATAGGGCGAGTAGTATTGGAGTAACCTGTATTTGGATTAGAGAGAAGTAATATAGTGAGGCTCATGATAATGGGTGCCGATTGAACCGTATTATATTATGAACTACGCTAAGCAGATATGAGTAACGATTATGAACCTTATATGAACTTACTTGCTTATAATTTCTTCTAAGGGATATAGGTAACGGGGTTGCCTATATCAATGATCAACACCTCAAGTGGTTTTTGTTACTCAGAATCCCTAGTTTCCCATAACGTGTTGCCAGAGTTTGAGTACTCCACTGTTATTTTACTACACCTAAACTAAGAATATAAATGATTGGTTATTGTATTTTCATTAGAATAAGTGCGTACGATTATATTGTGTGTGCTTATATTGTTATTGTATTGGACTTTTTTTTATTCCTTCTTTTTCAAGTTATGAAGATGATTTGATCTGGATATTATGACTATATGAGCTATGGGTTAGATACTAATGAGAGATTGCATAAGTTAGATGTTTAGAGATGCTGAAAATTACATTGTTATTTACTAAGAGTATAATATATGTATTGTGAGGTTTCCTTGTATTGTTTAGAGATGACTTTACCTTATTTTTGTGCTACAATTCCATTGATTGGTAAACTTAAATAAGGATTTCTTAATTTAAAGTTTCTTAGAAGCCCATTTAATCGAAGTTAACCTTTGTGTCAAACATTTAAATGTTATACGTGACGAAACTGTTGGCACTCTAGACCTTATTTGGGGCGTGGCAGTAGAACTTCAATGATATATTGTCTCTTCCAAGTTAGCAAACAAAGTAAATATTATTAAAAAGATATTAAAAATAGCCATAAAAAGTTAAATAGTTATTAAATCAACTAGGTATCAATTTGACTTTTTGTGTAAAGTTTAGATGCTAAATTTGATATTTACCTTTATATATAAAGTCACAACATGAGTATTAACATTGATAGAACATTTGAAGAATTCAATTTTTTAGAAATAATAAATGTCTAATGTCTCATTAACCTATATTATTTATTGTGGAAATTGGTTGCATTTAAAGAAGATCAAAATGGAGAAGATTTTATAGAAATAGTAAAACATAATTAAAATAGAGACAATCAAATTAATGATTATAAAATACCTAAATTTTTAAATTTATGAGAATTAGGACATACCACCATAATAAGTAGCCATTTCATTAAGAAACTAGGTAAATTACACCAGAATGTCACAATACTTGAGAATAAGTTATTTTAGGGCACTACGTTTTTAAATGGTTCAAAAAGAGTCACAACATTTAGAGAAGTGGGATCCGTTGGCAAGTGTTAATAGGATAAATATTTAATTAAAACTCAAAAAACCTTTCTTTTAAAGCCTTATCAACATGTATCAATAGAAAAGATATTTAATTAAATCCCATAATACACTTTTCCAAATATTGTGACCTCCTTTGAACTTTTTGAAATATCATGGCCTAAAATAAATTTACCCATAAATGTTGTGACCTTTCGATATAATTTACATTTAAGAATTTTTTTAAATAATTCAACATTTTAATAATGAATGATTTTTGGGATGATATAATGATTTACTCCTCAACTTTATGCATATAATTATACACTTGATGTTTAAAATTATCAATTTGTACACTAATTAAATTGTCAATTGTACACATCATCATAAATAGTCAATCATAATGTCACTGTGTAATATCTTTTTTCATATTATATAGCAAAAAAGAGTTTCCACATCATCAATACAATGCAAAAGACAAAAAACATAATAGACACCTTAAAGCCAAAAACATAACATTCTTCTCCTTACCCTAAACCATTTACCATTTGTAGAGAGAAGCAAACCTGCAGGCACCCTAAGTTTCCTAATCCAAAATCCTAAACTTAAATGCTAACCCATTTGTAGAAACCTGCCATCTGTTTGAAACAAACAATGAAAAGTTTAAAATGTTAAGATCTTAAGTTGTAAACCTGACAACACCTTTGTCGTCAAGAAGATTGCATAAAGAGAAAAATGTCCTCTTTGCATTTCGTGGGCTTAAAGTCTTCCCATAATCATAGTTGTGGCGTAGTGATATGCAAATGCAGTCTAAAAACTATGTTTCAACAACAAGGACAAGCAAATGCAAATGAGGTTTTATAGAGATAGCTTTGATTTCCCCATCCTCTTTGCTTCATTTTACTGATTTATCTACACTTTGGCATATTCACTCTCTTTTTTGGGGTTAAGATTAGTTTTTTATGAAGAGATGGAAAGGAGATGAAAAAAATGTCACGATTTCATATAATTTGTTTTTTTTTCCTTGATATTACTTTTTAAATAGTGTGTTTTTTGAATAAAAATTTCCATATTGTATTGATGATGTGAATTTTTTGTTATGTGACAATATGAGTTAGCATCAATGTAATATCAAATAAAATATTGCAGATGTTGTATCTTGATTGATTGTTCGTGATGATATAGATAATGACTATAATGGAAAGAGATAAGATGTAAGTAGTAGCAACTAAACTAAACATCTAATAAGCTGTATAAATTAACAATTTAAAATACCAAGTATATAATTACAAAATGATATAAACTTGAATTTTTATAAGGACTGTAACTTATCATTGACACAAACGTAACAATATGTTTTTTAAAAAAATGTAAAATATGAAAAGGAAATGCTTCTCAACTATATTTTATGATAGATAATAGGAATTTCTATGGTATTATTGACGGACCGTCCTCAATCGTATGATCATTAAAATAAATATACTAAGTAATACATTAAATGTTTTAATGCAATTATGATTGAGTATGAATTTGAGCAACTAAATAACCGGTTGAGAAATATAATGGTAGTATAGAATTTTCTCATAAATAAGATATATTTGTTATAATATCTAAACCTATTAAAAAAGTTGTAGTAATTATACGTGCACTTAATAGCTGCATTCTTACTATTTTTGTGCCTCAAATAAAACAGTTCAAAGATAAAATATGTTAAAATAAAAACTATAATTATAAGATTTATAAACCTTTCCGATTTTAACAACCTCATTTATTAAAATTCAATCTTCATATCTTAAGTAAACGATTTACTATAAAGGAAAATAAAATATCTTAAAGTAAAAAAAGAATTAATTTATTAAAATTGATCTGGATTGTTTATTATATAGGTTATACATGATCTAATTATTACATTGCACTATTATACTATAGAGTAGTGAAAGGTAACTTCCAAGTATTCATAGGAATTATGTCCACTCTAAAAAATAATACATAAAACAAGAAATTATGTCCGTATAAAATATATAAGAAATTATAAAACTTATTTATTTAATTTTTTTTTTCAAGTAAGAAGGCATATAAATTATTATTGCATATTCCTTAATTTAACTAACCTGAAGATAGAGTTAATATGTTAATGAATTTATTGTATCACTGTCTTCTCAAATTATTATTGTACCATTAAATCAAGTTTTATATTGATATTTCTTTTATGATTACCATGTAAACGTAGCTAAATCATATAAACCTTCAAGTATTAATTTAGAAAATGCAAAATTTAATTACTTTTCATATGCTAAAAACCAAATTTAATTTCTACTTTTGTAAGTTAATTATTATCTTTGACAATTACATCGAAATATATTAACATTTGAGGGTAAGTTTATTTAAAATATCAACGTTTCAAGAATTAATATTTGCGAATAAATTTATTTAAGTTATCAATGTTTTGTAAAGTGAGTCAAATAAGGTATTATTAATTGACGATTGATGAAAATTAAGTAAGCTTAATTGGAAACTAATCGAAACATTGATACCTTTAATAGACTTTACAAAATATTGATACCTCATTTGACTCACTTTGTGAAATAATGACTCCTCTTTTTAACCACTGGAAACATTGATACTTTAAACGAACTTATCCTTAAATGTTATACATTCTATAATAATTTACCGTATTTTGTTTCTTGAATTTTAGTCACATATAGAGTTTGATATAATAAATTTTTTATATCTTACATTCTATTATATCAATATGTTTAATTTTTTCACATATATTGTTGGTGTGTTGCTCGTTATACATGATACACTAGTATATTATATATAACAATCTATAACATATTAAAAGATGTGGTTCTTTTCTAGCAACTAGATTTATTATATAATTAAACTTTTCTTTTTCTTTTTCATGTTTTCTCTAAAACTAGTTAGCATTGCACTTATATCGTTAATGCATAAGAAAATTAAATATAATAATTTATGGTGCAATACTATTTAATTTTATTTTTCTGTGTTTTGGTATTTTTTTAAAATTAATATTAAAATGGATTGTTCGCTTAAGTAAAGCATATGATTGATATAGTTTAAATTTTAATTTTAAATATAAATATTTAAGAAGAGGAAAAGATAATTAAGGAGTATTTTTATTTTTGAAAAAAAAAATCCATAATTTGTCCTTTATTATATTTCCCCATGGATATTTGCTTAAGATTTAGGCAATCTAAAGTAGATAGGAATTTTCTTATCATCATTAAATATACTACATGTAGCGAAAGAAGAAAAAGAGAAATCTTGCATATGTCATTAGTTATAGCAATCTTGTTTCTTCACATTCAACTTAAAAATGTTGCTTCCTCATGTCTCTGCACCATCCTTTCTCTTTAAAGACTATCTACAAAACTAATGATCTTTAGAGAGAGAGAATGATGTTGAGAAGTAGAGAGAAGAGTTGCATGGAGATATAATATGTTTTTTTTTACAATATATTCCTAAATTTAAGAGTTCGTTATTTTCTATAAAATCAATGATCTTTAACGAGAGAGACGGGTGTTAAGAAGTAGAGAGAAGAGTTGCACGGAGATAAAATATGTTTTTGTATAATATATGATACGATTGATAGTAAGGATTTACAAAGGCAAAAGAGAATTCGGGAAAAACCCAAATATCTAAAGGATTCCATGGTGGATTCAGTTAAATAGTTACAACAGAATTGAGGCCCAACAAACATCCAGAAAATAAACAAACTTTATAACAAACTTTACAAATCTATATAAAGCATTTTCGATGGAAGAGGAGGGGAGGATACCAAAAAGTCGAGTCTTCTTTCCTTTCTCTCTGTTCTTGGAGCTGCTGGATGCTAAAAATTCCAGTACGTATTCTTTTCTTCGTCTTATTCCAGAATAAACAATTACAAACCCTAGAATAGAGAATTATCGTGAGAAACGTATTAAGCAAACCAGAAACTATACTTAGCATACACACTTAAAAAAAAAACAAGAGAATAGATCTAAGAGATTTCATTGTGAATTTACAGATCGTGGCAGAGAATCATCAGGAGGAAGAATAGTACTTGTTGTCCGCGAAGAGATTCCATAGCTTACTGTTGTTAGGGTTTCTTTGGCCAAGTGTTTGATCTGGTCTGATGTTTTTTTTCTTTAATCCATAATTGCTGATGTCCGAATACTGTTGTCGCTCTTTTGGACTTGGTTTGTTTCCTTTTGGCTGGATTTGAATAAAGATTTTTTTTGAGTGGGCTGAGTTGCAGAGTAACAATTGGTGCTCTCGTTACTCGTTGAATTACTCATTTCCTTTCATCCATGGCTGAGGGAACTAGAAGTACACGACAATTGCAAGATCAGATTGATAAGCATGCTGGTGTTTTGGAAAAATTAGATAATGGCATGCAACGATTAGAGAAGAACATGAATGATAATATTCAAGCTATTATGCAGCAATTACAGGCTTTATCAATTTCTATTCAATCACACAGTCCTTCCAATGTTAATGGAGGTATTGGCAACCAGAATTTGGAGCGCAATTCTTCATCTGAATCAGCTTCTTCACATATTATTCATAAAAACATCAAGTTAGAAATGCCAAAATTTTCGGGTGGTGATCCTACTAGTTGGATTTTCAAAGCAACACAGTTTTTTGATTATCACAATGTCCCTGAAGGTGAACGACTTAAACTTGCTTCCTTTGCTTTAGAGGATGATGCTTTTGACTGGTTTCAGTGGATGTTTGACAATCATATGTTGGGGACATGGGAGCAATTTAAACATGCTATCAGATTGCGTTTTGGTCCTTCTCAATTTGAAGATCTACAAGGAAAATTGGTTAAATTGACACAGACGAACACCGTGGAGCAATATCAACACGAATTTGAACATCTTTCAAACAAAGTTCATGGATTATCTGAGAGTTTTTTGCAGAGTTGTTTCATTTCTGGACTTAAGCAAATCATTCAACAGGAAGTGCTTGCATCTTGCCCTACCAGCCTTCTTCATGCTATCAGTCTTGCCAAATTACATGAAAGCAAGATTGAGTCTTTGCAGACACATTTTTCATAGAAATTTTCCAGGTTTTATTCTAAATCATCTTCTGTTTCTTCAATCATCAATATAAAACTGGGAATTCTGCTGTTTCCACTTCCAAAGGCCTATTGCCAAATCCTCCATCCAGTTCTTCTTCCCATACACTTCCTGTTACTCAGATTAGTACAAAAACTTTACCTATTAAGAAATTGTCTGCTTCTGAGTTGTTAGCTCGTCGAGAAAAGGGACTTTGTTATAATTGTGATGAATGATTTCATAAAAATCATGTTTGTAAGGCCAAAATTTTTTTAATGGTTCGTACTGAAGATGATGAGTTTGTGGATTGTTCTAATGATTTAATCATGCCTGACATTTCCGAAGGAAATGATATTGAGATTAGTTACCACGCGATGTGTGGTGCTACTACCCCTAAAACATTCCGCTTGGATGGTTCTATTAGGAATTTACCAGTATCCATTTTAATTGATTCGGGGAGTACTCATAACTTTCTTCAAGAACATGTTGCACGAAAGTTAAAACTTCCTATTTTAGCAGTTCCCTCCTTTAAGGTTATGGTGGGGAATGGTGATTTTTTGGAATGTTCGGGCAAGTGTAGTCAAGTCAAAGTATTCATACAAAACACATTTTTTCTTCTTGACTGCTATGTCATTTCTCTTAAAGGAGCAGATTTGGTTCTTGGGGTAGAATGGCTCAATACATTAGGCCCTATTACGGTTGATTATCAAAAGCTTACTATGGCTTTTCGCTTTGCTGGTAAACAGCTCCTACTTCATGGGGACACAACTTTGTTATCTAAAGGTTTACAATCTGGCCAGTTACATAAATTGGTTGTTTGTGATCAGGTGTTATATTTTTGTCATATGGTGGCTCAGTCTGATTGTTTTTCTCCGACATCACCCGCCACTGATGAACTTTAAAGGGTTTTGGATAAATTTCCTGAGGTTTTCGCAGTTCCTTCTGCTTTACCACCCATGCGTTCTGTTCAACATCATATTCACCTTAAAGATGAATCTCAACCAGTCAATGTCCGTCCTTATCGCTATCCTCATTTTCAAAAATCTGAAATTGAGAAATTAGTGACTGAAATGATGGAATCTGGTATTATCCGTTCAAGTACAAGCCCTTTTTCTTCCCCAGTCCTTTTGGTTAAAAAAAAGGATGGTACTTGGCGTTTTTGTGTTGATTATCGCGCCCTTAATCAGGCTACTGTTTTTGACAAATTTCCTATTCCTACAATAGACGAATTACTTGATGAATTGTGGGGAGCAGTGGTGTTTTCAAAATTGGACTTGCGAGCTGGTTATCATCAAATTCGCATGTTTCCCTCAGATATTCCTAAGACTGCATTCAGGACACATGAAGGCCATTACGAATTCTTGGTAATGCCTTTTGGGTTATCCAATGCCCCATCCACTTTTCAAGCTATCATGAATGATGTTTTCAGGCCATATTTAAGGAAATTTGTGATTGTTTTTTTGATGATATATTGGTTTATAGTCGTACTTGGGAAGAGCATTGGTGTCATTTGGAGACTGTTTTAGCTTGTTTACAGCGCAATCATTTTTATGTTAAGTGCAGTAAATGTCAGTTTGCACAAACATCTATTGAATATTTGGGTCATATTGTTTCAAGCAATGGAGTCCAGCCTGATGAATCTAAGGTTACTGCTATTAAAAATTGGCCTATTCCTATCAATATTAAACAGTTACGTGGGTTCTTAGGTTTGACTGGTTACTATCGAAGATTTGTCAAGGCTTATGCTAGTATAGCTGCTCCATTGACCAACTTATTGAAGAAAGATTCTTTTCATTGGAATACTGATGCTTTGGGGGCTTTTGAAGCTTTAAAGCATGCTTTGATTTCTACTCCAGTTCTGGCTTTACCTAATTTTACTGAGCCCTTTTTTGTGGAAACGGATGCCTCTGGTACAGGTATTGGGGCTGTTTTACATCAGGGTAGTAAGCCTATTGCATTTTTCAGTAAAAAACTCAGTTTACGATTGCAAAAAGCTCGGGCATATGTCAGGGAACTGGTGGCTGTCATTGAGGCTGTCAAAAAATGGCGTCACTATTTGTTAGGCCATCATTTTGTCATTTTGACAGATCAAAAGAGCTTAAAGGAGATTTTGACTCAAACAATTCAAACCCCAGAACAGCAACAGTATTTGGTGAAGTTATTGGGGTATGATTATGAAGTCAAATACAAACCAGGGACTGAAAACCGAGTTGCTGATGCTTTATCCCGAGTTTCTAGTGATCAGTCTTCTTGTTTAGCAATCACTGTACCATCTTTTGATTTTATAACTGAATTAAAACATTTATATCAGACACAAGATGACTGGCGACAGCTGTGGACCGATTGTGTTCAAGGCAAGCAACTGTCTTGGCCTTTGATTGAGAAAGATGGTTTATTATATTTGGGAAGTCATCTCTTCATTCTTCCAAAGGCTCAAATAATTCCTTCGCTTATTAGTGAGTTTCACAGTTCACATATTGGAGGACATGCAGGCATTTTGAAGACATTCAAACGTTTGAGTGCAAATATTTTTTGGGAGGGCATGCGTAAGGATGTGGAAATATTTGTCAAACATTGTCATGTTTGTCAACAAGTTAAGTATTTAACTACTACTCCTGCTGGATTACTTCAGCCTTTGCCATTACCTCAGAAAGTTTTTGAGGAAGTTAGTATGGATTTCATCACAGGGTTGCCTTGTGTCAATGGCTATTCGGTTATCATGGTTGTTGTGGACAGACTTACTAAGTATGTCCATTTTGGGGTTCTTCCAGCTTCCTATACTGCTGTCAAAGTCGCTGATTTGTTTGTTCAGACAGTGGTTAAACTATATGGCATTCCTAAGAGTATTGTTTTCGATAGAGACAAGGTTTTCGTGAGCCATTTTTGGAAAGAATTATTCCGTTTGAGTGGCACTCAGTTGAAGATGAGTACATCATACCACCCCCAAACTGATGGCCAATCAGAGGTGGTGAATCGTTGTTTGGAACAGTATCTACGCTCTTTTGTTATGGACTGTCCTCATTTTTGGCCAAAGTTTCTTCCTTGGGCTGAATTTTGTTTCAATATAAGTTTTCATTTTAGTTCTAAAATGACTCCATTTGAAGCGCTCTATGGTCGGTCACCTCCTAAGATTTTGGATTACACTTCAGGGGTTACTGCCCTGGAAGCAGTTGATGAAGAACTTAAGTCAAGGGATAATATTCTAAAGGAATTGCGTGATAATCTGCTTCAAGCACAGTTAAGGATGAAAAATTTTGCAGACCAACACAGGTCTGATAAGACTTTTGAGCCTGGCGATTTTGTCTATGTTAAACTACAGCCTTATCGCCAAACTTCATTAGCTAATAGGACATCTATGAAGCTAGCTCGACGATATTATGGCCCTTTCAAAATCTTATCCAAGATTGGTCAAGTTGCTTATAAGTTGGATTTGCCTCAAGGGTGTCGAATTCATCCAGTATTTCATGTTTCATTGTTGAAGAAGGCTTTTGGTGACTCTAGTGAACACGTATCTTTACCTGCTAATTCTTGGGACAATCATCCTATTGTTCAACCCATCGCAATTGTGAATACAAGACAGATACTTCGTCAGGGCCAATTGGTTAATCAGGTTTTAGTTCAGTGGGAATCCATGTTACCAGAGGATGCTAGTTGGTTAGATTTTGACCATTTTACAAAGTCATACCCTACTTTTCACCTTGAGGACAAGGTGATTTTTTCGACAGGGGGGCAAGTTGATACGATTGATAGTAAGGATTTACAAAGGCAAAAGAGAATTCGGGAAAAACCCAAATATCTAAAGGATTACATGGTGGATTCAGTTAAATAGTTACAACAGAATTGAGGCCCAACAAACATCCAAAAATAAATAAACTTTACAACAAACTTTACAAATCTATATAAAGCATTTTCGATGGAAGAGGAGGGGAGGATACCAAAAAGTCGAGTCTTCTTTCCTTTCTCTCTGTTCTTGGAGCTGCTGGATGCTAAAAATTCCAGTAAGTATTCTTTTCTTCGTCTTGTTCCAGAATAAACAATTACAAACCCTAGAATAGAGAATTATCGTGAGAAACGTATTAAGCAAACCAGAAACTATACTTAGCATACACACTTAAAAAAAAAAAAAACAAGAGAATAGATCTAAGAGATTTCATTGTGAATTTACAGATCGTGGCAGAGAATCATCAGGAGGAAGAATAGTACCTGTTGTCCGCGAAGAGATTCCATAGCTTACTGTTGTTAGGGTTTCTTTGGCCAAGTGTTTGATCTGGTCTGATTTTTTTTCTTTAATCCATAATTGCTGATGTCCGAATACTGTTGTCGCTCTTTTGGACTTAGTTTGTTTCCTTTTGGCTGGATTTGAATAAAGATTTTTTTTGAGTGGGCTGAGTTGCAGAGTAACAATATATTCCTAAATTTACGAGTTCATTGTTTTTGTTCTTGAAGTGGGGGTTTTGTTATGTGTGTTGTTTTGAATGTATTTGAATCATTTAGGTACCTTATTTTGCCTAACTTTCTTGAACAAATGTAATGGAGGAGTTTCAGTAGCTTTATATAATAATTTTGTTTCCTCATTGACTTAAGATAGCCAAAATTGCAATTCTAAGTAAAATCGCTAGAGGTATGAGGCACCACAACATAGAATGTAAACATTGAAAACTAAGTTTCCACAATCTACATAAAATAGGTTTGAAAAAAGTATAGATTTGTCTATGCTAGTTTTAAAAACATTGGAATACGTAATAAATATAATAAAAATAAAGAAAAAGTTGTTTTCTAATAAATAACTCTTAATGCATAATTTGACATCTATAAAAGAATGGGCAAATAGAGTCAAAATTAAGTGTTTTTTTATTTATGTGGAAAATTTAAAAAACTCAAAGAAACCTAATCTTTCAACTCATCTTGAATTCTTGATTGTATAAATAAAATAATTAAATTCCCTTGTAAACTTTGTTATCAAAATTGAACAAAGCTATAAATGTTAAACAGGTGACCGAGAGATAAAGAGAGAGAGAGAGAGGATAAAACAAAAGGGGGATAAGAAAGAAGGGGAGCTTGTACGATCTCGTCGACAAGACCATCCAGCCATTAATCTAATCGTTAAAATAAATATAGATGAAATATTAACTATTTTAGTGATTTGATTGCAGTTGGGTATAGTGTGAGACGTTGAATGGTAACAGGACCAGTCCTATCAAAATTAATGGCGGATCCATAGAATTTTCTAGAAAGAAGATGTAGCATCCTAATAGTTATATCTTTTATCTTTCATAAAATTTACTCGCATAGGTAGAAAAAATTAACTTGATTAAAAATGCAAGATTATACTAAGTTTATTGTGTAAACTAAACTTATAATTGTACCTAAGTTTACATGGAAATGGTTTTATAGGATATGTTTTACAGACAATAATGAATTTTTTGAAAATAAAGGAATTGTACCTAAACAAAACTTTTGCATGAGGAAATACCTAAACTATTTCAATCTTGCACTCATTATTCCTTAAGGCGGTTTCCGACTAATTCTTTGATGAGATGTTGATGTAGAAGAGAATTAAAAAATAATTTCTCTTTCCTACTTGCCATATTTTTTTAAAAAAATTTCTTATTGTAGGTCAAAAATATTTTATTCTTGTCATCATCTTTTATGCAAAAACACCTTGAGGACTCTGCATTCCCAAGTCAGTCTTTTCTTGTAGGTCAATCTTTTTTCGGGGTGATGTGCTACATTAGGGGCATTCTACTTCATGGTGGGAGCATTCTCCTTAAATTGTTCTAGAGTAGTAAGTCAAATTCTCACAAAATACTTGAAGAAGTGGCTAGATCGATCTGCTCCTTGAGTGGCAGCTCGAAGGGCTATAGCCCATTAACATTGAGGATCTCGAGGACCGCCTTAGCAAAGCAAATGATATAGTCTTAAAGGGGTTTATTCTCATTGTTTTATTTCATAAAGACACAAGGTGTCCTTTTTAGGTAAATTACTTGCAATAAAGTAGGTCTTGAACATCTCCATAAATTTTTTGAAGTTATGATTGGTGTTCAGGTGAGTTAGTTGAACTATATACCTACTGCTGTGAAGAAATTTCTTGGGAAGGCTTTGTACTTGATCATATCATCGAATCCTTACAAAATCATGTGGGTTTTGAAGTAGTCGATGTGGTCTATAAGATCGATGGTGACGTCTTAACTGTTCAGAGATAGGAGGTGCAGCTTGGTGAGGAAGGGCTCTTCCTATATAGTCTTTAAGAATGAGCTTATTAAGTCCTATAAGATTTGGTCCAAGTGTCCTTTGCTTTAAAGATCCTGTTGTTAATGTATGTTTCTAGTTCTGTATTAATCATCTTTTAGAATAACTTTCAGTGGCAGGTAGTATGCATGCATTTATTATTGTGGGTCTCCAACCCCTAGACTTGCAAGTGGCAATCAAGCTAGCATTCATCTACTAGATAGTTAGGCTAGCAATTGATGGATTGGTTAAGGGTGCCTGTGAGTTATGTAGAGTTTAAAGTAAGGAAGAACTCTTCTCTTATCTTCTCTTACGACTGGGAGGGAATTGGCCCTCTTTCAGGTTACCATGCATTCATCTCTCAACTTCAGTTGCCCTAAAGTACTTTTTTGTATTTGTTTGCCATATGTTAGTACATGTTTTTTCAATAGAGTAAAGCATCATTCAAGCACTATTGAGTTGCTTCAACAACTTCATGCTATAAAACGTTGCCTTGGCCTAACACTTTAGAGTTTGGTGCCTTTACAGAGTTAACCTTCGAAAGAACACTCTTGCTCTTAGTTCGTACCATGTTTGATTGTGATCAGGTCTATGAAAAGATTAATTTGCTTCCTGGTGACGACATCGGATGTTTAAAGTGAACCGGTATTCTTCAAGTCCCTTAGAACTATGATCGACTCTGCTTTTAGTTGGGTTTGTCTTAAAACCTACGGATCCTTAGGGCTACAAGATAGAAACTGGTTAATGAACATTGAGTGTAAGTTGGCACGACCACTTCGATGCTAAAGTCAATAATGGGCAAGGACATATAGTAGCAGAGTTAAGTGAAGTTGAGAGAGTGAACTTGGCTCTATAGCTGGCTAGGTTAGGCTTATATAGCAAGTGAATCCTGCATAAAGAAAATTTATATTATTTATACAAGAAAGTAACTTATTAATTCTAGATAAGTATGCTTGTTTATTTAAGAATCCTTCTAAAAGCATGCCCACATTTAGAAGTGTGTCAAGTCCCTTCTTATTGCAACAGTAAGAAGACCAAATAGGGTAACTAACGTTTAGAAGGATGGGACCGTGAGAAATAGTCAGCAAGCTCCGTAAAGGCTTGTTCATTTTTTTTTTTTGCCTACTAATCTTTTGATTGAAGAGAGCTCATGTGGAAATGAGGTCAGATTGGGCCAGAGGGCCCATAATAAAAAAATGGCTATCAACAAGTGCCAATTTCAATTTTGTTTGGTTTCATGCAAGTTTAAGTAGAAAACTAGAGAGTAAGCTCTTAAGAAAGATGAGGTAAAAACTTCATATGATAAGAACAATAAAGGTTGAAAAAAAAAACTATTCAAAGAAATTTCTTGTCCATTGGAAAAAATCCTACAGCTTTTCCAACTACAAAAAAAGAAAAAGGAAAGAAAAATATTTTTCTTTCGTTTTTTTCTTGTTGAATGTTAAAAAGAAAGTTATATGTTGTCAAGATCTTTATAAGCATTTAAATATATCCCTAATCTCTCAAAGATAATAATAGTTATATCCATATCTTATATCACGAATCCATTATTACCTTCCTTAAAAAATCTCAAGTCCTTATCAATCTAATAATCTTTGACCCCTTCCATCAAACCTAAAGGATAAAGTCGTAACTTCTTACTCTTCCATCCGATCTTGTAAATCCATAACCTTTAACCTAAACATAAAACCTCACAGGATAAAAGTCATCTTTGGCAATCATTGATCTATCTAAAGCCACAAGTATTTATTCCTTCTTTTGTGAGATTATGTCTTTTAAACCGAATTTCAAAATTGGAACCCTTTAACCTGGTGGATTCTTTTCGTAAAGAAACCATCTATTATCCTTCCCCTTTAGAAAACCATTTAGCTCTTGTTCTTCTCTTTTAAAGGTTATCACCTTTAAGATGTCTCCTTTAGCTAAAACCTTAAGGTATTTTTAGTTAAATAGAGACAAGGATGGTGATAAGGTTCGTATATAAAAATAGAGAGATTACAACACACTAAGAGAAGGCCAAAATGTCAAGAGGGGAAGATCTCAAACCAAAAGCTTAAGTACCCATATCTTTATTAAAAAAATGCAAAATGAATATTACTTTCAGAATTGAGTTAGTGAAGTAGATGTTGATAAAACTATGGTTGTGGTGGCTACTCTAATTCTGACATAAGAGAGCTATGAGTCTAATGAGTTGGAGCTGTCCCTAGTGGCATCGTCCTCTAAAATTAAAGCCTTAAGTTCGTAAGAATTTAAATTCAATACCATCTTCCTCGTGGAGATAAAGAAAAGAAGCTAAATATTTTTTATAAGAACTGCTAACTTTTTTTTAATCGTATCTATTTCTTGATAAATAATTTATTAGAAAAAAGTTTGAAAAAAAAAATCTATATCTGCTAAAAAAAACTAGCAAAACAGACCCATAATATGACAAATCATAATTTGATCAACTTGGTCATTTAGTATAATAAATATGATTTTCTAATTTAAAGGTACTTAGGTCTATGCCTTCCATGTGTTTGAGAAAAGAGTGGTTGGTTTGTTGAATGGAGGAGATATTCCTGGACGACCGTTTTCGTGAATTGGATGAAACAACATAGCGTCATTTTTCTTCAATGTGAACAAATCCAACTTGTTTAGTTCAAAATGTTGGAAGAACAGATTGATACGGTTAAGATAATGATATGTGATGAATGGCAGCTGGACTTCTAGAAGAATTTAGTCTTGTTGTCGGTAAATTCCCGCAAGAAAAAAAAAAAAAATTGCTGAAGTTTGCTCGTGGTATTTATAGTTCATTATTATAGCTCCTTATTGAGACCTCCTAAATAGGGATGGACAAAAAAACTATCAAAACTAAAGAAATTTATAAATTGAACTGAATAAAACCAAACAAAAAAAAATGATGTTAAACAATTTAGTTTAAAAATTCCTAATTCAAACCAATCGATAAATTTATGATTAGTTTGGAGAGGTAAAATAAACCAATTTGTAAAATTGAACCGTTTTAGAAAAATATAATAATATTTTACTTGCGACTATAAATTTTTTTATAATGAACAATTAGTAGTCATATATATATTCTTATGGTTTCATTATATAATTATCATTTAATGAATTCCAGTTAATATCAACTTGTTATGTTTTAAGATCATCTTTTAGCTTCAAGATATATTCTTCCATCGGTGACTTAGCATTGTTGTTTTTTTTTTTGTTAATCGTTATAATTATGTAGAGTATGAACTTTATTTATTTAGTTACAACTCTTATTATCTATTAACTGCTTAATGTATTTTGGTAATGTATCACTTTTATTGGTTGAAAATTTTATTCATGGTCAAATTATTGACTAGAGGATTTTGTGGAAGATTATAAATTATGATTTGTTATGCATTACTTAATTAATTTACATTGTAGGTGGATGACGGACCTATAACTCAATGATTTTATGAAGAATTATGAATAATGAATGTGATGGATTATGATTTTTTTTGTTTATAATTTGAACTTTGTAAATAAATTTAAATAATTAAATATTTGCATATATATAAAAGATTAGGACAAAATTTTAATTAAAAAATTGATTTAATCTATAATTTGAATCGAATCAAACAATTATTTGATGGTCTGAAAATTTCTAATCCAAATCAAATCATTATTTAAATGTTTGGTTTGGAAATGAAAAAAAAAAGAAAAAAAGAACAACAAATTGTGGGTTTGTTTGGTTTTCGGCAAAACCAAACCAAATTGATGCGTGTCCATTCTTAACTTGCGATACTATGTTCTCATAATCTAAAATGATATTAATAAAATATAGTTTTTCTCAACTAAAACAAGAAGTCAATGAAACACGTGCTATTTAAATTTTGCAGAAAATGTAAACAATATCCTTAATCTTTAATTTAGGTGTGGATACATCTTTTGAATTTTTAAATGTAGAAATCGCAATCTTGAACTTCAATAAATTAGTAAATTACCTCTAATGATAAAAATGACTCCTTAAACTTTGACTTTAATGAAAAATCACCATCAAACTTATTAAAATATGTTTTGTCACCTCAAAAACTTCAATTGGGTTCTATTTGTTTCATCTTTATTTTTTTTAATGTGGTTTTGACATCTAATTTTTGTCATTTTAAAACAAATATTTGTTAAGAAATATATACAGATGAAAAAAATATTTTTACTCATAAATAAATCAAACATATCATATACAGACAATATATAAATAAAATACAAATGTAGATTAGATAAGATAAAATTTAGATAAAAAATTAGACAATCCAAATATACCATTTTCATTAAACTAAAAATATTATAAATGATTGTTCATAACATTTGATAATTTAGCAATATATCCATGTGTACTTGAATAAGATCGTAAAGAAATCGAGCCGAGTTTTTAAAAACTCGAGCTTAGCTTTTTTGAAATTTAGTAAGCTTGAGTTAAGTTTTTTATCTGGTCTAAAATTTAGATAGAGCTCAACTTATTTAATTGAACAAACTTTAATTTGAGCATAAGCTCGACTTGTTTACAAATTGAGTAGAAGCAGAGCCAAACTTTTTATCAGGTCTACTGAGTTTTTATCAAGCTAAAATTTTAATCTTGAGCTTAACTCATTTAAATAGCTTGTTTTTCAAATTTTTTTCGAATTTAAAAATAATATATAAGAGTTGGTAAATATGTATACATACATATTTAATAGAAATTAACTTTTATTGTTTTAATTGTATAAATTTGCCAATAAGTTTATTCATGAGTTGTTAACGAGCTTATTCATGAGTTTATCAATAAGCCAGCTCATAAATTTGAGTCAAAATTCTAGTTTTGCTAGTTTAAATAAATATGATTTTTTTTATGATTCATGCTTAAATTGTTTATTAATTGATTTCGAGACGAGTGAAAACCGTGCTGCAACTCCTTAACAGGTCGTCCCAGCCAGCCTGTACTTGAGCACGCATTCTATAGGATTGCATTTTTTTAATGATGGTTACAAAACTTTGACTATCATGTCAAAAGCAGCACGATCACGATGAGGTCATGAACATGGCTGGACATAGGACATTGTGTGAAGAACTAAGGCAATACGTCAGCAATTTTACACGCCCTTTACGAACACGCCCATTTACGCACATGAATTTTCCTTTCACCACAATTCTCCAACGAGTAACACCATTTGGACTTTATAATTTTTTTCATTATAAATAACCCAAAAGCCATCACATGTCGTAGTCTCTTTTTCTCCTTTCTCTCTCTCCTGCTCTCTCCCTCCTTTACACGAGCCGACGAATCGAAACCCTAGAAAGGAAATCCTCTTCTTCAATCCAATCCGTAAACCCTAGATTACCTCCCTCAGTTTCAAATTCCTCATCTGTCCTCCAAAACTCCTTCATCCCGATTCCGAATTTCTAATCCTTTTTCCTTTACCCACTCTCTTCCTCGCGAAGATTCCAGATCCCGATTCCGATCTCCGTCAAAATTGAATTCAAATCCCTAATCGATCATCGATTTAGCACGTTCCACCGCTCAATTGAATTACCCATTCCCATTGCATGGCAAAAGTGTTAATCGAGCCTTCCTCTAACCCTAATTCATCGACTTCCCAGATTTCGACGTCAACCTCCATCACCGAGACCGTAAATGGATCTCACCAGTTTAAAATAACCGGTTATTCGCTGTCCAAAGGGACCGGGATCGGGAAATACGTCGCGTCTGATACTTTCCCCGTTGGTGGGTATCAATGGGCGATCTATTTTTATCCGGATGGAAAAAGCGCGGAGGATAATGCTGCGTATGTGTCGTTGTTCATCGCCCTCGCCAGCGAAGGGACCGACGTTAGGGCGCTTTTCGAATTGACGCTTTTGGATCAGAGTGGGAAAGAGAGGCATAAAGTGCATAGTCATTTTGGAAGGACGCTTGAAAGCGGTCCATATACGCTTAAGTATCGCGGTAGCATGTGGTGCGGTTTTCATTTATCGAAACACGCACTTGTTTTCTGTTTCGGATTTGTGGACTTGTTTCTTGATCGAATTGATTCGAATTAAACTATGGTTGTATCGTTGGTTTTCTTTTTTTTTTTTCTCATTCTTTTCTTGGTTTGAACGATGTCATTGTTGACTTGTTTCTTCTGTTTGTAGCTATACGGAGCTGTAGTTGCGTTATATTATATTGTTATATTGACTTATTTGTTCCTTAGTAATGCTTAGGGTTTAGTCGTATTTAGTCCAAGGCACGTCTAGCTAAATTTGAAAATGAAAGGTCTAATCATGCTTGATTGAACTGGATTTTTAATGTTAGCTTAGTTTACCTCCAAATTGTTCCTACGTCCTCGATCTCAGCTCAGTTAGGCAAAGTTTCTTACTAAAATATAAATCGGATTGAGCGATTATTGATGGTTGGATTTGACTAGAACTTGATTAAGGATCGATTTAAGTTTCAAATTTAGGGTCGAGTTGGATTAGGAATGCTAGCCTGACAAACTGAATAGTTATAGACTTGAATTGGATTGGGTAAATTAAAGATATTAGAGTAAATATCCAGTGAGCTTGATTAGTTGGTGTATGACTTTACCGATTAGATCCCACTTGCCTAGTTATTATTTTGTTAATTGCCATCCCCTTGTTTCTTTTTAAGTAATGATGTCTCTTTAGGTTTTTGTCGTAAAAATTAAAGTTGGGATGGTGGGGTGGGTGTTCTGTTCAACTGACAGGATGTGAATTTAGAGTAAATGTTGGTCTAAGTTGCTTATTCAAGGAAGATGCTGCTGCTCTGTTGTGTCATAAAATGTTAGCTTTTTACCTGAACCCGAGAGATCAATCAAGCGTATTGACAATCCTGCAAGACAGTTATTTAACCCTCAAAGCCCCAGCCAGACAAAACCCCTACTCCTCCTCCAATTAAACCCCCACCTACCCACCCACCCAAAAGACACACAAAAAAAAAAAAAAAAAAAAGGGAAAAGAAAACTAAAAGAAGTCTTGCAAGATGATTGGAGTACCAAGTCATTTACTTTTTTTGGCACTATTGTGCATTGCCTTTATGAATATGTTATTTGAACAATTAATTGCCCCTCACCTTTAAGAGAAGATATATACAAAAGTAAAATGGAATGCAAGATGGTTGGAGTACCAAGTCCTTTGCTTTCTTAGCCTCTGTTCTGCATATTTTTCTCAAATGGATATTTAATTTCTCATCCTTTTGCTTCCATTGTGTCATGTTTTTATCTGTGCGGCTGTTGTGACATTGTTCCTCAGTATGCATAGCAAATGTGGCAAGTGCCCATTGAATATATTGGATGAAATGGCTGCCTTGGAGGAAGGTTTATCATATTCTGTTTTAGTTGTGTTTGATTTTCTCCATGTGGACACAGACTTATTCTGTTCTAGGTCTTGGTTTATATAATTTAGTTGGTGATCCATTTATTCATGCTTCTGTTCAGATGCCGATGCATACGTCACAATTTTTCTTTTAGTGAGGTAGATATACGTTCACGTAGTATGTATTATTCACCTGATGGAATGCATAATGTTGTTAGGGTTGTTGTGAGCTTATTACATAAAGGAGAGGACTCTTGTTCTTGTGGTCCTTTTAAGTTTTTGAAATTAATTATATATATATATATATATATTTAATGGCTTCACTCTTCATTGCTTCAGGGGATACAAGCGCTTTTTTAAGCGGACACTCCTTGAGTCATCCGATTATCTCAAGGATGATTGCTTATCAATCCACTGCAGTGTAGGTGTAGTTGGATCACACACAGAGGGTCCAAAGACCTTTTCAATACCAGTACCACCTTCTAATATTGGTCAGCATTTTGGCCAATTACTGGAAAGTGGGAAGGGAGCTGATGTCAGTTTTGAAGTAGATGGGGAAGTATTTGCTGCTCATAAGCTGGTACTTGCAGCTCGGTCACCTGTATTCAAGGCCCAACTTTATGGTCCAATGAAGGATCATAATACCCAAAATATAAAAGTTGAAGACATGGAGGCACCAGTTTTCAAGGTTATTGCTCCTCCTTTATCCTAAGCCTTTTTTTGTCTTAGAATCATGCTACTACTGTTGTTTTATCTGTTAGAAGATTATTGGGAAAGATGTTGAAGTATAGCATCGAGTAAAAGCTTTTATTATATTATTACGTTTCATTTGCAATTCTTTCTATAAGTGCATTGCACTATTATGAACCATATGCAAAAGAATTCTTCAAATTTTTATGTCATAAGCCTCTGATAGAAGGGGACCGTATTGATATTGAAATGTACACCATTTATATAATTCAGTAGATATTATTTATTTGATATGCTTCAACCTCCATGCTGCATCACCCTTAACTTATTCTCCTGTTTACACCTGCAGGCTTTACTTCATTTTATATACTGGGATTCGCTGCCAGATATGCAAGAGCTTACTGGTCTGGATGCAAAGTGGGCTTCAACCTTGATGTCTCAACATTTGCTTGCAGCAGCGGATAGGTATGGTCTGGACAGACTGAGGTTGCTGTGTGAAGCCAATTTATGTCAGGATGTTGCCATAAACACCGTTGCCACCACATTAGCATTGGCAGAACAGCATCATTGCTTTCAGTTAAAAGCTGTGTGTCTCAAATTTGTAGCAATGCGTGAAAACCTTAAGGGTGAGAACTATTATTCCTTTGTTTTCTTATATATTGTGTATATAATTTTATTCTACCCTGAAGAAGAATTGAATATATTGGTTCTTTTCTGTTATTTATGGTTTATATAATTACCCTACCTAAAGCAACTCTTTTTAAAAGAATGGAATTTTTTTTTTTTTTTAATTCAAAGAAGAAATTAAGTCTAATTCCACTCAAATTTATATGGTTGTGGATTTGATACCAATTCAAGTTAGTGCTGACTTGTGACTCTGGAACTCTTCGTCAATAAAGCAGGATGCCACGATTTGAGATGTGATACGGCCTAACTTCTCCTAGTTCGTTATTAAGTACCAGGGCAGTATTTATGTTGATAGAATAATATCAATGATATTAAATTTCACGAGAAGACACAGTTACTGAACGTGATTAGTAAAGAAGATACATGATCTTTTGTATTGTTGTGCTGGACAAAACCCCCATTCGTCCAGCAAGGTTATTCTAGTCTAATCATTTAAAAAAAAAAAAAAAAAAAGCTATCCTAGTTTCAAACTTGAATTTTGATATGCTGGGATTGTCTGGTTGGATTTTTAGGATGATGTGTGTGGTGTGTGTTGTTTCAATATCAATTAATAGTGCTGTTGGATTTTCTTCTGCAGCGGTGATGCAAACGGATGGTTTTGAATACTTGAAGCAGAGTTGCCCGTCTCTTTTGACTGAGCTATTGGAGTATGTGGCTAGAGCAAGTGAGCATTCTGTGATTGTGTGGAATCATGTAGGTGAAGGAATTCTAGATGGCAGTGATGTGAATGGCCGACGCGTGAAGCAAAGGCTATGAGTAGAAGTATGCATTTTTCTGCAAATTGTACTTTTAGCCAGAAAGTGGGAGAGAAAAGAAGATATGGAAAGAAAGCTTGCTAGGAGCAGAAACGATTTTCTAGTTGGTAGCTTTCTTGTATGTGAGGTGTAAATGTAATGTTCACGTTATGTCGATGGTTGACTGGTATTGCGGGTTTTACTTTCAACATTTTTTTAGTCTCGCTTTTCTTTTTTCCTTTTCTATGCGTTTATTACTAAGGGAAAACTCTAGAGTCCTGTCGTGTTTGATTGGCTGGAGGGAGGTTCCTTCCGGGCCTCTCGGTCATTATCAAGTTTTCCAGCCTTTTCCTATCGCTTTTGGTCGGCAGAATGAGTCAATACTTACTTTATCTCAGAATATTTCTTTCTTAATAAAAAGGTTATAAACGTGACATTTTAGGCAATGAAAAAACAACATCGCCTTGTCGTCAATTGCTCGCTAAAATTAGCCTTGGGGTTGGTTGCATACCCTTTGAGTCCTCAAAGGAGGTACAACTGATGGTGCTATTGCCATTGCCCTCTGGCGCCATTCTTCTTTCTCAAATGACATAACTGTGGCATGAGCTCCTGCCGGCCGTTTCATGATTATACTGAACCAACCATTTTTATGGGCCTAGCCCGGAGTTGCTCCGTTCTCGTTCCTAAGCGCTCGTGCTGTGTTGGTTTCTTTTGTTCTTTTTATCCTTTATAATAATTACTGCTACACCCGCGAGCTAGGTGGTTGCAATACCGTTTTCATCGGGTGCTTGAACAGGAAAAAAGATTTATCAGTATTGATATCGGTGTTAATATGCCATCTGTTTGGAAGAGTGGGGGTCAGTTCAATATTATGGATGTGTGGGGATAGGTTGAGTATTCTTTTAAATAAATGGTATATAACTATTTACATGTATTATGTCATCGCTATTCATACGTTATTAGTCATCTATAGGAATAAGGGAAAAATAGGGGGACAAAAACCTTTACATTACATGGTTAAGTTAGATTGTGAAAGTACTGCTATTTAATTGCCATGTATATTTTTGGATGGATAGTATGTTGAGAGGTCAGCAACAAAAGTCCTTGTGAGGCTTATATAAACCCTAGTGGAGTGGGAGGAGGGGCGTGGTGTATTGAGTAATCCAGATGGATTAATTCGGCAGTTGGGGCATTATTGAGCAAGATGGTAGAGGGTATGAGAACCAGGAGATGTAAATGATACCTTTCACAGAGATTGAACATGATGGCAATCATATAACTAGTGATCCTAGTGGTCGAGATAGAAGAATCACTATTTTAGTTCTTAAAATATTATGTAGATTGGATCTATACTGAGACATATATTCTATCTATGATTTTACTTTCGGTCGTTTAGGTATCATTTGTCTGTTATTAGGATCTTAGGATACAGCCAAAAGACTACCCATTATATAGTAAGAAACAAAAGCAATACGATGCGATTCGATTAGGTTAGTCAAATGGTATTAAATGGAGCTATTAATCTCAATGGCCAAAAAAAAAAAAAAAAAGAGAGCTATTTAATCTTCATAGCCTTGACCTTGAGTGTTCCACTTGCAAAATATATGTGAAATATTTGAATGACACATCATCCATTTGAATAAAGTACTATGGTGCCTAAAATGGCATAGCATAAGCCATTAATCGAAAAAAACAACGTGCATGTGGCATTGTTTGAATCGAATGTGCAAAGTTTATGTATTCTATTTCCCTTTATGATTACATTGTCCTTGATTTAGTCCTAAGAGACTATTAGTATGGTTATTTTTGTATTTGGACATAACTAGACCATTAAAATTAATATTGTGGAGTTTTCAATTATGATATTCTTACTCTTACTAATTCATAAGATTCTGGCCAATATCATTTATTTAATTTATTTGGCATATTAAATTAAGTAAACTTAATTGTTGATGGTTTTTTATTGATTGGACCTTCTTGTTTAAAGCTAGTCCATTTAGGCCTTCTCATTATAAGAGGAAATAGGCTATCGCGACCAATGGCACTACATAAAAGGCTATCTTCCACTGCACTCCTCCTTGGGAAATATGTACTCTACTACCCTATCGTATAGGGTTTAGAGAATCAAAATGATCTTATGTAATATTAGACCATCTCTCCTTACAAATACCTTCATTGTATGCAAGGTTAAGCGAGAGAAAACTATACCCTTTCATACCCTCTCTCTCTTTTTATTTTGTTATGTTGTAGATATATTCTCCTTTCTTTAAAATCCTTCATTGACTTGAGTGTCATATTACCTACATTGGGACTATCCACACACTTCTCAACTTATGTTTATTATTTGTGCATGCCTACTTCATTTATAATGGTAGAGGATCCATTGGTCTAAGCCTTGAAGATCTCTCTTGAGAATATAATAACAACACTATGTTAAGCTTACATGATATCCATTGACTTGGAATTCACTCGTTACATGGGAATATGTAAGAGATGGTTTCATTTTCTTATCTCAATGGCAATATGTTGGATTGTAAATGGACAACTCTATGAAAGATTCTAGAGGAGGAATAACATAAAGGGCTCTACACAAGAATAATTTGTAAATATGCGGTTTTGTTGATATTGTCACTTGGATGCTATATAAATCTTGTGCTATAGGTGATTTTAAATGAGTGATGTGTGGATGTAAGAGGGATCGATTTTTAGGATTAAGAATATTTATTTTATCTAATAATTTTATGAAGACTTTTTAGTATTTTATATTAGTCAACATTTAACTGCTTTACACCATTAATTTTTGCCATGGGTATTATTAGGATTGTATATAATTTATATGAGTCTTAGCTATATCTATTTTTATAACATGAAATATGTCTTTTGTAGGTTATTAGTTATAAGTTGCCTTATTTTTCATTATACGACACTCATGTCCTTAGGTTGTCAAAGGTTAGTATAAATACTTCTACTTCATGGAAAACAAGAGTAGTTTATTGAATAAAAAGTTTTGAGATTCTTTTCTCTAAAATCTTGCTCTTTTCAATTCCTCTAGCGAACTACCCCTTTGATACTATTCAATTGTGAGTCATGTAAATTGCATAAACTAAATTCCTTCTATATCTTTATTATGCATCAAATCAATTAAAATTTATGAAATCCTAGTTTAATTTGATTTTGGTGCATCATATCTAAAATTAAATCATTTCTATCATTTCTTCCATTTCATTGTTCATAAAGAAACCTTAAAAACCTATAAAAATCACAAGTCATAAAATCATAAAATTCCTAATTTTATTTTTTCCATTGTGTTTACTTCAATACATAATTTATCCATATTATTTTGGTATTGAGGCTTGAAGTTGTCAAAACAATTTAAGGCATTTGATGTTGGTTATCAGGCTAGAGGTGGTTTCATTGCTAGCGTAACAACTTATTGAGATTGGTAGAGATGATAGAGGATTTAGGTAATGGAGAGCAATCTAATCTATCATCTGTAGGTTGTGCAAGATGAAAGTTGCCTAATGAACCACAAGGAGTGGGTGATTCTTCCATAAGAGAGTTAGAAGAGTTGATGCAACATATGATACAAACTATGATGCAAATATGATACAACATTAGGCTTAGTAATCAAGAATTTTAAGAGAAATAGTTAAAGGGAACGTTCGAATCAAAGTTAGAGACGAGCGAGATGATGATCAAGATGCTAAGGAGCAAGAAAGGGTGTTTGCTTCAAGGCCACTATGGAGGCAAGCCACAAAGGTGGTAGTTTTGCATTTGCAGGTTTGTTAGGTTGCCAAGGTTGATTCACAAATGTGTTAGTGATGTTGACTATTAGTGAAGCCACTTGGATGTTTGTTGGGCAAAATTAATGTTAGGTCATGTGTTTGTGTGACAAGGCGGTGAACTGGTGTTGTGGTTGGAGTTGTTGTGTGCTAGCTGCAGTTTGTTGAAGTCATTAGTACAGGAAATTTGGATTTTTCTTAATAAATCTTGTTCTTTCATCTTATACTTTTCCTTAGTTTTTCTCAATTTACTTCCTCATAATGCTGTCATATATAAATAAAGGTATGGGATTACAAGAAAGAAGATAATTGTGCACTATTATGTGTTTGTTTAGTTTTGGCTTGGTGTTCAGGTTGTGGTGAATAGAGATGAGTTTAGTGAAGGTTCGATTTGTTTTTGTTTAATAGGGGTTAATGGTAACCGTTGTTGATGGTGGAAATTATAGAGGGTTATTGCATCTATAAAATGTAATCTTTTTGAAATTGGGTAAATCGATATTGTGATTATATTAGTTAGTTAAATCGCATGTATTAATTGTGACTTGAAAGTAACTAAGATGTGATTTTGCAATGAAATATTGGTAGTTAATTTTATACAACCTATATTATGGTAATTATTTTTACACGAATGTAGCATGTGCTACACTTACTTTTGTCCCATTATTCTAGTTTTAACTTTTAATTTTTTTTCTTAATTGTAAAGATGAACTATGGTCAAACATATAAGATATCAAAATTACTTCATTTCTTTTAATAATATAGATGACTATCTATACATCATCAAAATAATTAAATTCAACCTTAGATCAATTTTATGGAGTAAGATTTTAGAATTTTCTTTTAGTACCTTAAAAATTCACCCTCTTATGTTAGCCTCCGTTATCTTGCAAATTATGCATTAAAACCTTAAATCTTTTAAAAATATAATTTGTGACTACTTAAGGATTTTTTTTTTTGGTGAAAATAGTACAAATTAAAAAAAACTGAAAATTGGTTAGGGAGAAAAAATAATGTGGATTTTAAACATCACCTATTATTTACACTGAAGGCGCTATCCAAGATGGTGACCTTAATGTAAATATTGAAGGCGCTATCATAAATATTGCCTTCATTGCAGACACTTCAACATGCAATAACTTGCAAAATAGCCAATTTTACACTTATACAATATTCAACATTCAATACATCAAACCTACAAAAAAAAAAAAAAAAAAATCCATACTCTAGCACTCCTTATACAAATACTCCATATCACACCCATACTCAGAAGTATTTCATAACACATCTCTTCTTGGCTTAGCTCAAAACTCATTTAAGTGTAAAACATGGGAATTGGTAAAATGTTTAAGCTAAACAATATTGATAAAATAAAATATAATTTATTACATGGATACTAGAATTTACTAACATGGATAAAAAAGGTAAACTATAATCTATCACCTCCAACTACTTCTCCGGAGACTTCGTCAATCCTTGACACTATGGATCACCGATCATGTTGTGCTAGTGTTGCTTCTTGTTCTTCATCTTAGGCTATTAGTAGACTTAAATTAAGTGGATCGAGTGGTTGGCCCTTGTGGGGAGCCTAAATTGCGAGACTCGTGCCGATCCCTTACCCATGTCATGATCATGATCATCGGCTACAAAGCCTCCTTTGTAGTGCAGGTGGAGTTGGACAAGAAGAGTTCCACACTTATTGTATGGAGTGCAGTATGATGGCGATGAAGAGATACTATGTTGTCTACCGATAACTACAGATGTGGCACGAGTTGTAGATGGAGCATGCTGGATAAACTGATACTGCTACTACGCCTCTTCGTCCTTATCGCTCTCGTCGTGCCTAGCTTCACCCTCTTCATGTGTGCTGTATCAAAACTCAGCATATAGATGATTAAAAACTCCATACCCGCCTACTCTCTCTATAGCATCATCCACAATAGAGTGAATCCCTGAAATGTTAGAAGTTAGTCGTATCCATCAGAACTGTTCAGCTTACAAAATAATATGAAACATGTGAAGTTAGAATGCCGATAACAAAATCATTTCATAGGCAAAATTTAAAAATCATAACTTATCAAGTCATCGAACCTAAATCTAGTATGGCTAATTTATTGCTTGGTCACTCGCCTGTACCAACAGGGATAACTTGGCTCAATACCAAAAAGAGGCTCAATAGGGATCAATCAATCTTGCCTCTCATTCCACATCCTATGATAGACAGCATGATGGATCACGTCATTTATTTCAACCCTCCCTCTTAAGTTGATTTGATGTAAATCGAGCTCAGTGTTCACTGTTAGTGGAATTCTCTAGTACCCCTTGAATTACCACATGACACAGTTTGGGAAACACCACTCTATATAACATAAGCAAATGATGGGAACTCAAGCCGTCCGCACATCAATACTAGCTTGATAATGTTATGGAAGAGCCACCGTTCCACGCTTAAGAGTCAAGTCAACAAGAAGATCAAGTGGCAAATGTTGAAGTTCAAAGGATTTCAAGTCCAATTAGCTTGCCTCAAGGACTAATCATGAGATCTCGAGCTAAGAAGCTTCAACAAGCTTTAAATCAACATTTCTAAGGCTTCATGATGTATGCCAGTGATGGATTACAAGGGCATCAAGACTTTGGAACAAGTGGAATTCAAGCTCGGTTCAATATAATTCAAGTTCAAGTGAGTTTATAAGGAGATTTGACGAAATTGGGATAATCCACATGAAGGCCACCGGCCTATCCTTCAACGTCGACCATTTAGGCCGCCGGCATTGGCACCGACCTTTATTTAGGCCGCTGGCGTTGGCACCGGCCTTTATTTAGGCCGCTGGCTTTGACAGCTGGCCTTCTTTTATTTGGCTTGGTTTCTTTGTTTTGCGAATTTTATTGTATTGTTTTAGGGTTTTCATATATACACCGAACCATTGGCATGTAAAACTTAGTTTTGAGATATTGAAAATACCAAAGGCCATTTGCTTTTGCTCTTTGTGTTCTTGAATGAATGCATGTTGCTTAAGAACATTCAAGGAAGTTTGATCGTCTTCTTTGTGGAGTGTTTCGAAGTTAGGGCATCCGTGTTCTAACTCTCTAGATCAAACCTAAGACAAACCTAAATCTAATCCATCTTAGGAGTTGATTTCAATAGCATTCGAGGGTTTTCGTATTACGGTGCTGGAGGTTCATAATACTCAAAAGGGTTCTCAGGCATGATTGCTAAGGTTCTCGTATCAGATAATATGGTGGAAGTCTACTCATAATCTCATATGTGTAAGATACCTACATAACCTGTGGCACATCACAAAATTCATTAGTTAATAATGGAAAAGAAAATGTACCTGTTGAGAACCTAGCATGTCAAATGCCTTTCTGTATGTAGAAACCACATGGGATAGGTGACGGGTCATGTCCTAGGTAATTGCCATCGGGTAGCTAGGGTACCCCATCATTGAAGGAGGCCAAAACAATCACAAGGGGTAATAATAGGAAATCGGTCTAATGCCCGGTATTTGCAACAACACAACTACTACATCAATTTGCACAACATTATCAGAAGATGCTTGACATAACTGTAGGTATAACCAACTTAAGCATGCAAACCCCCATAAAGGAAGTCTAGTCCACATTAGGATACCTTACTGCTGTCATTGTATGTGAACATGTCATTCGGTATATTGCCATTTGTTGCATGTGCATGTGCATTTTGGAAAGTCTACCTCATGTGTGCAACCTCTTCTCTTAAGGCGACTTTTTTCTTGTTGGGTGCCAGTTCGCACCTCAAGCATGTTAGTGCTTCTATTGAAACTTGTAACCTGGTGCGAGCTGGCCCTTGAAGACTACAAATCCAACTTCTTGTTTATGTATGGTGTGAAAACCTCATTACTCTTTATGGCATTTATTGCAGCATAAGTCTCTCTTCACAAACTTTTGTGTAATGAGCTATCCACAGATTTTTCATTGATTCATCAACATAAAAATTGTAGTGAAGTCTTATGTGGAAAGCTTTTACATCCTGAATTAGATCATCTTTTGTGTTGAACATCATAGCCTTAGCTAGGTCTTGGATATCACAAAGATTATTGCACATCACGTTTACATCATCTTCAAATATTACATAACCATCACTATCTCCTCCCACATTAAAATAATGAATTGCATCCCTCACCATTGCCTGGCATGACATTGCTTCTTGAGGCATTGAGCGTTGGGAGACAGCCAAGTATGTTATATTGCATTCCTGAACCTCTTCTACAATTTCATCCTCTTCTTTTTGGCCTTCTTTATCTTCTACAAAATCTCTATTCTCATTAATGTAATAATATCCATCAAAATGATCATCTTCCACCCTAAAGTTAAAAATTGGTACCACTTCCACCTCAACTCTATTCTTAAAATTTGATAATGCCTCGTTCATTAGCATAAGGTCATATTCTTCATAATGCATAGGTGAAAATGACATACTACCCTTGGTCTCATGGAGGTCCACCAGTGGATGTTCCATGTTGACAATGTGGGTCTCCTAACATATGTGTTTGTTGCTCAAACACATTAGATCAATCATGAGTGGGATTAGAGGGGTAATTAATAGCATCATGTAACCCTTAGGTAGTGAATGATCAAGTAGCACTTAACCAAGTAGTGGTTTTCACAAATATCTCATGATTTAACCTAGCACCAACTCAACAACCATTGAAATAAGATCTTCAATACTCTCATCATCCACAATTGGCATTAAGATAACCCTATGGCTCATATAATGAGTGTGCCTGTGTAGTATCAACTTCAAAATCATTTCGATCAACACCAATATTCTCATAGATCACTTCCTTAAATTGTTTGAAATTCATATATGTTCCAACCTCCACCTTCCCAATGTGAGGCCTATCATATAGTAGCCCATGGCTTCCATCTATAATATTCCCATTCGCATAGATAATTAACCTTACATATTTGGCTATCTCAAACCTATTAACAACAAACTACAAATGTTAGAAAGTACTTCTTACAAATTAAATTGCGGAAAGCATCTTTGATAACTTAAACATCAACGATGTGCTCCTTGGAAACTTCAATTTTCTTTGATGGATTAATCTTAAACAATTGGGGTATTTCACTGAACACCATCGAAGTGTCCATATTTTTTTGATAAAAACTACATGGGTCGACCAATGCTAGTTTATAATCATCACCAACACTCTATTCACTACTTCTATTGCATCTAACATTTCAAAATCATCAACTAGATCACACTAAATTAGATAAAAACAGACATGCAATCATTTAGGATATTTCATAAGAAATTTAGTAAAATAACAACGTTTAGGGAAAAAAAAAAAAAGTAGACAACACATTGCTTGATCTCGGGATGCAAATTTGATGGTTGAAATGTTTGATTTGGTGTTGGAAAGGTTGTGATAGGGTAAAGGCCAACAGTAAGGTTAGAAGAAGGAAAAGATCTTGTGAGAGAAGGGGATTCAAATTGTGAAGAATGGGGCTGTTAAGGTGCCTTCAATATTTACATCGAGGGCATCCTCTCGAACAACGCCTTCATTATAAATCATAGACGTTGTTTGGTATAACTCCTAAATTGTAACCATATATACATTGAAGGCGTTGTTTAAGACAACGCATACAATATAAATTTGTGGGCGCTGTTAATGATAGCGCTTTAATTGATCTAGATTTATATTATTTTTTCTTTCTAGTTTGTTTTTGGAATTTTTTTTTTAAATCCATACAGTGTTCACTCAAAACCTCATAAGTTTGGATTTGACTTAAACAAGCTCACACACACACAAATACACACACATGTATATGCTAGATATTTTAAGAAAGTGTTATGTTATTATTAATTAAATTTTATATTATTTTGAATAATTAAAAAAATTGTTAGTTATGCTAAAAGTGTTAATTTCCCACATAGATTCATTTCAATTGAACACATTCATTCTTTATTTATTTTTTAAAAAATCTTAGTCTTATTTTAGTTAAACTTATATATGATAAAACAAGGATTAAAATTATAAAACTTACATATATATGTATTTTATTTTTAAGAATAAACCAATTGTCTTATACTTAGTGCCACGACAGTCGAGTCTTAAACAAGGTCGGGTTTGAATAGGACTGTAAACAAGTCGAGTCGAGTCGATATAGTACCAAGTTTGAACTTGACTTGAATAAAAAGCTCGAAACTTGAATTCGAACTCGAACTAGAATTGATCTCGATCGAGTTGTTATTTTTAAACTAGACTCGATTTAATACTTGATATGCTTGAACTTGACTTGATTAAGTTCGATTATACTTTTATATATTGATTTAATTATAAATAGTGTTAATACTCAATAAGTTCGAACTCAACTCGATTCGATTTAATACTCAATTAAACTCATGAGCTCATTGAGCCAAGTATTTTAAAGCTCGAACTTGAGTTTGGTAGCTACTTGAGTATCATGAATTCGAGCTTGAATCAATTATAAACGAATCGAATTCAAGTTTTCATCGAGTTGAACTCGAATAGCTCACGATCTGTCTCGACTTACTTATTAGTCCTAAGTTTAAATTCACACTTATTAGAAAAAATAAAAATAAGTTAAATTACATTAATATTTTTATATGGTAGAGTTGAATGGTCCGTTATTTTTATATATCTATGCTTGGGTAATGGAAAGCCCAATTTCCGGTCGGAGTAATACATACGGTACATAAGCCAAGTGAGTTAGATTCCAAACGTTCAGGCTTCGAAGCGCACTCTTTCTCCACTTTACAAGCGAAGAAAGTCGAAATGGTACTTTCTCCATACTCGCTTCTCTTTCAATGCATGCACAAATCATAATCATTATACTTTCTTTTCAATGTAGTAACCTTCATAAACCTTTTTTGTTTTTTTTTTTTACTCTTTTCTTCTGGGCCAGGGTTTTTAGGGTTTAGTTATTGTTAATTGAATTTGTACTGTGTCGCAGTTGTCTTCTCATACTACAAGGATTTAGTGGAAGAGAAGTTACTGTGGAGTTGAAGAACGATTTAGCTATTCGAGAACGCTTCATTCTGTCGATCAGTACCTTAACATCAAGCTTGAGAACACCAGGGTTGTCGATCAAGACAAGTATCCTCATATGGTAATTCATTTTCCCAATTTAGGGTTTTCTTCTCTATCTTGTTCTCTCACTATATTCGTCATTTTTTTTTTTTTGGTGTAATTTTAGGGTTTATGAATTAAGGTCACCCAACTGAAAGTTTATTTTATAAATTCGTAAATTGTTTGGTGATGGCCTAGCCCGATAAGGTATCTAGGGTTTTGTCTTGTTCCATGAGCTCGATTTCAGACGTAATTTAAAGAGAGTTTGGGGTTGGAGCTTTTCTTTACTAAAGAGAATATCGAGTGTAATGATTCTCAGCTTTGAAAATTTAGTGAAGATTTAGTATCATATATCTGTCTTGGATCTAATTTAGCTCCTGAGGCTGTTTGATTAATGGTGTAAGATAATTGATTGATGAGGTTGCCCTGCACTGGTTAGGTATAGCTAATGTTATTTGGGCAGCATTTAGAAGTGTTGTTGATGAATCTTGAATTCAAGACCTCATGAGATTTGTCAGGAGAATTCTGGAGACTTTTTGTTCAGTGAGTTTCCTGCTTCTATTCTAAAAGGAGGAAGGTGTTTAGTGAATCTTGAAGGGTCCGTCATCTCATTAGTTTGTTTAGATATTTACTGGCCAAATCTTGTCTGGAAGAACTTTATGGCAAACTATATGCTAGTTGATCAGATGAATTGTCATTCAAACTGCTAACCTCTGTTCATAAGTCATAACCAAGGAATTGGTTGTGACTTGTGTTTCATATTTATAGAGCAAAAGATGCCGAGTTCATCTTTATGCAGAATGAAAATCTGTTGAAGAGTATGACTGAACCCTTCACTTGTGGAGATTGTTCTCTGATCTAGAATACAAAACCCAAATTAATTCATGTATATGCTTTGGAGAAGAACGGGTTGGGGATTTGGTCTGTGTGTTTATCACTGTTTTGGTCTAGAAATGAGGAACACAAATCATAAGGCTTGAGTTGCCAGAGTGATTATTGCGTCTTCATTGACTTTATGTTACTAAATGCTCTGTTTTGTCTTTATTGGAGTATCTTTCATCTCTTAGCCCGACTAGGTTGGTAAATCTGATTGCTAAAGCAATGATCTAAGTTTTGAGCGAATGCAAGATTCAAAGAATTGTTATCAATAAAAAGAATATATTTTGGCTAACTAAAGGGCTGTACAAGTTACCATTGGGCACATAAACCACCTTTTAAGATCCATACGCCATTCAAGTATGGTCTGCATTATGGAGGTACTCTAAAATGATCTTAACGAAATTGGATCACAAGATCCTGCAAATTTTAATAAAAGTTCTTGGGTCTTTACCTTTATGTCAACCCTTGGGGTTACAATGTAAGGAATTGCTGCATGTATTCTGCTTTTCTCTTTTGATGTGGTAGATTACTGCTAACTCTTGTTTTCGTATTAGGTCCAATACTAGCTGACCTTATTTGCCCCAAAATAGTTGTGCTGTATGGAGACACAGAAGTGTAGTATTGAACACATTGCAACTTATTTCATTACACAAAGTAGTAATTGTTTAGATAATTTATTTGATTTCTGCTCACCACATGATTCTATTTTTTGGGAGAAGAGCATGGCGAGGCTTCAACTGTGGAATTATTGCCAGATATGCTGAAGCATCAGGGGTTATAGTTAAGCTTGGTTGAAATGTTTTTACACTATCCCATAAAAAAAAAGTTGTACTCTCCTACTTTACATAGGTCCCCTTGTTGGTTCTAAGTCTCACCATGTTCTCTGTCTAGTTGTTAGGGATGTAGTTTGGGAAATAAGAAATTCATATTGTTATTGTAGATTATTGTCACAAGTCATTTAATGGATATTATTATAGAAGTCTTATCTTTTGTTCTTAGAAGCCATTATAGAGATTCCTAGCAGAATATATTTGGGCTTTTAGAGTTATTGGATCCTAGGCCTGTATAAATATAAATAAATGATTGTGTAAGAGAAATAGACTGGCCAAAAAATTTGAATAGTTTGAATTAGTTTTTAGTAGTTTACGAGGTTGAAGAATTCTCTCTAATGAGTCCTAAAAATTAGATATGGGAGTGCTCTGTCTTTCAAGTCCTTAACCCTTTTTTTTTTTTAAATTATTTATTTATTTATTTTTAGTTAGCCTAGACTTGATCCATTACCTTGCCTATAACAAATTAATATCAGAACCAATTGTTATTTGTAATTCCTAGCATCTGTTTGATATCCAACAATATGCACAATATCTTGAGTAGGTTGAAACCGAGAAGCATGCTTTTGCCATCCAATTGCCAGTTGGGGTGAGTGACCCATTGAGCAAGGCATCATTGGCAAGGGGGGTGCCCAGATTTGGTCACTATCACTGTAGACCAGCATCTGACCTAGTGCACGACAACCCTTTGCACAACATCATTTCACCATGCCTTCATGTGTGGCCCAACCACTTGAGTGCTATCCACTTGCATAACCCAACTTTCATCTGTCATGCATCCAACTGGCATAAGTCAAATAAAGTAGACGACTTGATACCCCATCCACCATGAACATGAATCTGAATGCGTATAAGCTCTACACTGATAGTGCACAACCTTTTGGTGAACCAGCCAAATTTGCATGCTTGACCTCCGGACCAAAATCCTAGGTGGTGGATGTACAAGACTTTGAGCTTGATGGCAAGCTTCTCATCGAAGGAGACTAATGTTACGGTTGCAGTTTAGGAAACAAAAATAAATGATTTATCCTGTTATTTTATTTTAGGTAGTAGACATTACGATGAAATCATTATCTTTTATATTTAGGAATTGATATATATATATATATATATTTTTTTTTTTTTTCCTCAGTTGAATGTCTTTTAACTTCTGAAACTTATTGGGTCCGAAGCTTGTATAAATAAAAATATCATAAATAAAATAGACTAGCTGGAACGTTTAATTATTTGTTAATAATACTTCATGGTTTATGAGATTGGAGGGTCTTTCTGATCACCTTCATAATTAGAGATAAGAGAGTTCTCTCTTACAAGAGTGCTGACTGCTGAGTCTTGTTGAGTAAATCACCTGTATCTGTATCTATTACCTGGCCTATAACTTGGAATCAATAGGAGACCTGTAAGGCAACACAACAATGCTGATGGGAATGAGTGATGAAAGAAGTTGCAACAGGATATGATAAATTAAATCCACAGAGCTGCTTGTCTCACCAGAGCTTCCTTTCTGAGAACAGCAAATATTTATTGATGCTCTAATTTGTTGAGTTTTATATGGAAATAAAGACAAATAAGTTGGAATCTCTCCCCTCCTTACCTCCTCCACTTGTAGTGTTAAATAGACAGAAATTTCTAGTTTGCAGAGTCGAAGCTTGACATGCTGGTAATTTTCATGCTTTCTCGAAAGGTTCTTACACTCTTACGAGGTTTTTGCTTTGGCTGCATGGGGAGATTCTTCTATTATAGTTTTCTATTCTCTTATTATAATGAGTATTAGGTTTTATGCAGATAATGAGTTCATAGATTATCATGTGCCCTGTTGGTGGATTTAAGATGACATATTGTGATGTTTATTATTATTTATTTAAATGGACTGTATTTGTTGCAGCTTTCTGTGAGAAACTGTTTCATCCGGGGATCAGTTGTAAGATATGTTCAACTACCTCCAGATGGTGTTGACATTGAGCTGCTCCATGATGCCACCAGAAGGGAAGCACGGGGTGGCTGAAGTTTATTGTCTAATTTTATCTTCATGACCAAGGACATTTAGCTGTTGATGTAGTGTTGTCATCGGTTCTTAGTTAACGTGCTCTGTTCCTCTGCTGTATCTATGACGTTTCGGAAAAATTTTCTCATCAGAGGAAAAAAATTATTGTTTTACCTGATTATTGCGTGTATCCACAATTCAACAATATACAAAATGGTCTCACGATATCTTGATATGCTTTCTATTTACAATTATTGATTCGATTGGTATGGACTCATGCCACTGAGATCAAATCAGACCAAAAGGTTTCATACCCAAAACACTACCAGGCTACTTTATATTCTTCTCAACTGCTCTATTGTTTTTGTAGGTTAAGATAATCAAAATATAGGACTTCTGGTTTGTTATCCTTTTTAAATTGGACTGTGGTCCTAAATCTTAGGATTCCAGTGCTGAAAAAGTCCGTGTTACTATGCATGGACATCTTCTTCCTCCTCCTCTTCTTCTTCTTTTTCTTCTTTTCTTTTCTTTTCTTTTTTTTTTTAATTTTTTTGGTTCTTTTAAATCAAATAGGATGATCATGGGATAAGATCGGAAGCAACACCTACCCTGCCATGGTGGTGAAGTAGCTATTTATCTAGGACAAGAAATATACTGCAAGTACTTATTCACACAAGGTCAAACGGAGCCAAGGGAAAAGCAGATTCCTTTTCATGGGATATCTTCGTAACCGATGAGATTCAAAATGATTATTATAAGCCTTTAAAAAATCCTTTCTCATCTGATGAACTGCAAAAACATGCAGATTTGGCCACTTAACTAACCTTTCATTAAAATCCGTACATCAGATCATTTCGTGTTCTCGTTTTGCTGTTAAAAAACGTAATCTATGATCTGAGCAGCATCAATCATCTTTTCATGATGCATCTCCAAGTTCATTTAATGCTCCATGCGTTATAAGATCAATCATATTTGGCATATATGTTGTACTGTGATACAATTTCTTGCAGTTCTATGATTGGAGCCGTACATATTTTAAAAATCTTACAAACATGGACAAAACAATTACTTAGCAAGTGTTTGGCCTCTGGTGGATCTTGTTAGAATTACCGATTTGGAAACCAGTGAAACATGGATTCAGGTTGTCGAGGATTGAAGATTCCGTGGTAGGAGTAGGGAAGATATCGGATTTATATTTTGTCACTGGTAACCCAAATAAGCGCAATTGAGTCGAGACGTGCAACACACGTATGCATCACTAAAGCTGTTCATTATGTGTGTGATTTTGGAAAACAAGAAAACTATAGCTACTTCTCAGATTTCCAAAATAGCGCTTGAATACGTTGCAGCAAATCTTTTCCTCCTATCAACCTAAGAAAAAAAAAAAATTCCAGACTACATCATCATAATAAGATATGTCAATTTAAAAACCAACCTAAATGTTATAAACAGTACTATTAGGGATAATCAACTATGAACACAGTTGGTATGCTATTAGTGGTAGAATGCATAAGGAAGACAAGACGCTTTGATCGATGGAGGCACTATTTGTTGAATTAGTGCAACAACTATATGATTTAAAAGTTTAAACTTATAGATATGGTGTAGACTGTTATATTTTTAATATAATACTTTCCATCATGATTTACTTCACATACTCTGCAAACTAGTCCAACATGTTCTTATGAGCTTCTTCAGCACATTTTACTGCCTTCTCATCATCCCCCTGGTACCTCACAGTCCATCCATGCACGACACCCAGAAATATCTTGACATAACCCTTTAACTGTTGATATGATAAAATTACAATCAGTTGTGGCAGGTGAAGTTTTGCGTGCTTATATATATGTTTCAGCAATTTCATGGAGAAAGTTTTAGGATAAAATAACACTTTCAATGCTCTTGGGTCTCTTTAACGATCTTAATAGTTTAAGAAGGCAAAATGTAATCAAGGCAATCAGGGGTAGCTATAGACATCAACTTGATTAGTTGGATAAGGTGACTATGTCCTAACGAAGTTTCGATGAAAATGGTGGTAATTAGAGATAAAGTATAATGGTTTGATTGTGTTAATGAGTTGGATTGAGTTTTCTACAGTTCAATCTATAGTTCTTTTAGAGGATGTAATGATTGATTTATGAACTAAGATAAAAGTATATAATCAAAGAAAATCTTTTGTTGAGAAGTAGATTTAGTAGTTATATAAGGATACCAAATCCAAGTGAAGAATAATCACTTAATATTGGGCCAATAAATGGATTTGTATGGTGAAACCTTGAAGACAAAGTGCATTAGTAATCTAAATATCAAAGAATTATTGGAACGTTAGGAGTAATGATGTCAAAGGAAGAGTTAGAAGTCATTCGATGATTTTAAATGTTTACTTAAGGACATAAGTATTAATTTTAATCTTCATGTATATATTGATGGAAAATATAAGAAAATATATTGGAGATTAAGAAAACATATTGGAAGAAGTATGGTTAGTTAATGAGTATTTTAAGATTAGATGAATGATATGCAAGTGATGTGAATTATTTTTTTATATGGAACAATAAGGATAAAAACTAAGTTGAATAAATGGAAGTACAAGTAACATAGTGACATTTGGAGCTCCAGGCTAATGTAAGATTTGACTTTTGGAATTTAAATTGGGAACTATAGTTATGAGATCTTCAGCTTTTTAAACATCGCTCGAGGAAACTGAATTGAAGATTTAATACAACGAGGTCGAGGTAAGATTTCGTGATGAATATTGTTAATAAGTTTAAGTTATAGTCAAGAGGTGTTGTGAAGTAACGGAGGAAGTGAATCCAAATTGAGTCGTGAAAGTTAGGAATTAGTGAGACGTCAATGGAATTATGTTATAGCTATCAGATATGAGTATAAAGATGGGTCAATATGGTGTAAAGAATTAGAAACAAGAAGAAAAGGAGTGACACAGAACTAATGGATGCATGGATAAAAAGGAAATGGTGATTTGGGTAACTTTCAAGGACGAAAGTTTTTTTTAGGAGTGGAGAAATGTAATATAAAGATAAATATTTTATAAAGAAGGGCAAGTTTGTCATTTGTTATAAAATAAGAGGGTTCTATGGTCAATCCTAATAAATGAGATATTATTATCAACTCTCACATTGATGATGGTCAACAAGTCTTTAAAAATAGTAAATCTTCAATAAATTATGATAAAGGGCAAAAGTTGTCATATGTTGAAAAATAAGAGGGCTTTATGGTCCATCCTTATAATTTTTATTTATGTGTATTATATGAAAGACATATAATACATGAGGTGTCTTTTCGTTTCCTGTGCTGTTACAAGAATTGAAAGGTTTCGTGTCTTTTCGTTTCCTGTGATGTTACAAGAATTGAAGGATTTCTTTTCTTTTTATTTCCAAAGTACTGTTATGGAAATTAAAGGGTCACAAAATTTTATTTATATCTTTACCCTATTCCTCTTCTTTCTAAACATAGAAACCTCTCTAAAAAGATCTATTGTGAGTTTTTCATCAAGAGGAGATCAAGATTTTAGTTCAGGTAAGAAGATTTAATCATGATTTTTCAAGGATTCAAGAAATCTACATCTTTCTTAGAATTCTGCTTGTGGTTTTTGAAGGAGCTTCCGAGGAAGAACCCTATTCTGATTCAAGATCTGGTTTTTGGAGGTCTAATAGAAATTAGGATCAATCAAAGGTAAGATCTATCTTAGAATTTGTAATTTCTCAATATTAGCAAATTAAGGGATTATGATCGTAGTTTATTATTTGTTTGAATTAAGGTTCTATTCAAGCGAAATTTACACATCTAGGTAAGTGTTGATCTAAACAAACCTTTGTGGTTCTAAAATTATAGTCTTTTCTAGTAATTATTTTATTAATTGAGAATCTATATATTGAAGGAATTGTGGAGATAACTAAGAATTTTGGTGAAAGATGTGTTTGAAGGTTTAACTGAATTGTGAACAAAAAGAACAGGTGTGTTGATCTTTTATAGATCTGTGATTAGGAGTAAAATTTATGGAATTCAGGATTAGGATTTTATTATGTGCATGAAATCGAAGTTGATTGAGATATGTTGTGGATCAGGAATTCTTGTAAGATTAGAAATTCTTTTCTCATAGAAGTTCTGTTGGTGAGATTGGAGTTGAAGCGATTCCAGGTACAACCAATCCCTGCTTGTTGTTTTTGCTTGTAAGATTAGTATTGATTGATTGGTTGCAGGGATAGAACTTTATAATGAACTTAATTCTGTCCGGCTTAATAATTGTTTGCTTGGTTGTGTTTGGCTTTGAACAGTAAAAACCTGGCAGACAGTGATACTGGTGAGACATCCTAATGATCTATGTATGAGGTTGTCCCGAGTGGACTCGTACATAGAGATGATTCCGATAGAATTAGGAGGAAACGGGGATGTTTGGAGAGTACCCACTCATCCATATATGTATATAATTACCTTATTTTCAAAGAGTTGGTTGTTTTTAAAAAGGAGTCTGAGTTACTTCGAGTTTGGGACTAAAGTATACATAGTTCTAAACTGTGTTGTTTTGTTGACTATAAAAAGATAACAAATTGATTGCTTGCATTAGACTAAGTGCATTTGATATATATTACTGTTGCGTGTGCATTTGCATTTGCTTTAAAAGATTGGAGTTATCGTACTGGGCTTCGCAGCTCATTTTTTTTAAATTTTAGGTGTAGGTGATGAAGACATTGTATATGATCTTTTGGGTTATGATCTATACATAGATCATGGGGATGATGATAGCAGTCCAGATTACCCTGTTGAGGAATAGATTCAGATATAGATTTATATGAGAAGAATTTTAAGATCATTTACAATATTTGGAACTATATTAAGAATTTATATGTTAAAAAGGATTTTTAAATTTTATTTATTTTGGATTTGTTGGCTTTAGTTTCGCTAACATTGTTTGGATCAATAAGATGTTTGAAAAGATTGTTATTTACAAGTTTTATAAGATTTGAACTTTTTGTTGTATCATCTGAGAGAGTTATGGAGAGTATATTTTATATGTTTTAAATTGTGGTGTTATAATGTTATAGCCTTTGCGTGTCCTATTTAAGAAAGGACACGTGACGGGTTGTAATTGCCAACAGGTTAAGGCGTTACATTATCTATGCAAATTAATGTGTATATGTAGGGATGTAACTGGAGTGGGTTTGGGATATGTCGTGTAAGACCCAAACTCCACCCGGTTCCTTATAAGGTTGCTCAAACCTGACCCGCGACTCTATAAGTTTTTTTATACAATACCCAAATCTGCTCCTATAGGGTCATAGCCTTGATCCAACTCGACCCGACCCGATTGTGTGTGTATGTGTTTTTTTTTGTTTTTTTACTCTTTTTTTTTCCTTTTTTATTCTTATTATGTAGAGGTTCTTACGAAATGGACAAACAAGACAATATAATATCAACTCCATATTGCATATTTTATATCAATGCCTTCGAAAAAGAGTGATAACATGATAGTGTAATATCAAAAGCTGTTGTATGTGTGTGATGTATATTGCTTCTTTTGCAAATTTTTTTATTATATATATTTTTATTTAATTTTCGTGTAGGTTAAGATGCGATTCTTTTGCATTTATGTTCCTATATTGAAATATATGATTAAGTGTGATGCAAATGTCAACATCATTCTAAATAAGGAAAATTTTATTCCAAACTTTGTAATTCAAAATTTATGAAGCTAGCCTTCTATCTTTTTAAGTTACAGATGGTATTTCATTTTAATTTTTCTAGTTGAAAAAAGGACATTAATACAACATATAAAAACAATAGAAAATATGAGCTTAATTATATTTTTAGTTACATGCACACTCTATATTATATTAAGTAATAAACTATGTCAATTAAAAAAGAATGAAATTATTCCTTTGACATATGATCTAATATTTAATTGCCAGCACAAAAAATAAGTTGGACAAGGCCAATTGCTTACTTCAGTGAGAAAATGCCAAAACATTTGGTTAAGGCATCTACTTATGTTAAGAGAATTCTATGTAGTCATTGAAGTTATAAGAAAGTGACGACAATATTTGTTGGGGTCTCATTTTGTGATTAAAACTGATCATATGAGTTTAGAGGAATTACTTACTTAAGTCATTCAAACTCCGTAACAACATAAGTATCTTTCACATTGTTAAGATATAATTATACAATTTTCTATAAACAGGAACTGAGAATGTGGGGGCTGATATGTTGTTAAGGCAACATGAAAATGTTGTTTAATTCTTACAATTTTCCATGCATATTTTTGGTTTTGTTGATTATTTGAAGGTTAAATACCTAGATTCTTGTCTTTCAAGAGATTATCGCCAAATTGGAGAATGGTGATCAATTGCCATGGCAATTGAGTTGATGGAATGGTTTGTTGTTCTTTGGTCAGAAATTTTTTCTTATGCTAACACTAAAGTTAATTTAGTACTACTTTTAGAATTTCATTTAGTTTCATCAGTTGGACCCTTTAGTAGCTAAGGCATATAGGAGATAGGTTCCCAATTCTATTGGAGAGCAATGAAACATGATGTTGAGGAGTTTGTGAAGAGGTATTCAGTGTGTTAGTAGATTAAGACGTTTATTAAGAATCCATTTCGATTATTATCTCCCTTACCAATACATATAAATTTCTATCTTTCAGGAGATTATTACCAAACTGGAGAATAGTGATCAATTGCCATGGCAACTGAGCTAGTGGAATGGTCTATTGTTCTATGGTTAGAAAATTTTTCTTGTGCCAACATGAAAGTTAATTTCAGTACTACTTTCAAAATTTCATTTATTCCAACAATTGGACACTTTAGGGTAGCTAAGACATAGAGGAGATTGAATTCCCAATTCTATTGGAGAGGAATGAAACATGATGTTGAGGAGTTTGTGAAGAGGTCTTCAACGTAGTAGCAGATTAAGACATCTACTAAGAATCCATTTGGGTTATTATCTCCCTTACCAATTCCTAATCAAATTTAGGAGGATATTTCAATGGATTTATGACTTTATTGCTTAAGTCACATGGGTGTACAACTTTATTAGTGGTTGTTGACAAATTAATTAAGCATTGCCATGTGGGTGCTTTGGAGTCCACTTATAATGCTACTAAGGTGGCTCGATTTTTTTTACATATTTTTGTGAGATTACATAGCTTTCCAAGGTCTATTGTATCTTATAGAGACCTATTTTCATTAGCATGTTTTGGAAGGAGGGAGCTATTTTCTTTTAGTGGAATTAAATTGGATATGAGTTCGACTTATCACCCTTAAAGGGATGGAAAGTAAGTTTTAAATAGAGTACTACAACAATATCTAAGGGCTTTTCTTATGGATTAGCCTTAGAATTAGGTGATTTTTTTGCATGGGCAAAATATGCCTATAATGTTTCTTATCATGAGGGTGCACAAGCTGGACCTTTTGAGCTAGTGTATGAGAGGAAGCCTTAACTATTCTGATGTATTTGAGATGATCATCTAAGTTGGCTGTTGTGGATGATGACCTATGTAACAGAGATGTATTGTTAATTTTTTTGAAGGAGCATTTGTGAAATGCTCAATCTAGAATGAAAGCTCTAGCAACTAAGCATAAGACAAATGCAACGCCCTGAAATTACATCAAGGTGTTTATATGCCACGTATAGTACTTGTGTATTATACATTTAAGCTATTATAGAAAGAATTACTTATGTTGAACAATTGCTAGTTGGTTTTTAAATTCTGAAATCATTTAATTAGATTCTAGAAATAACTGGATTTATATTAGTAAAACAAATTTTACAAAAACATTTTATATTCTGCTCTCATGAGTGGACTAACATTTATATAAACAAATCCATATACTACTCACTCTTGAGTGGTTCAAGATTTAAGAAAACCATATCATCAGGTATCTCATATACATTTTTTAATGGTGAAACAAAGTTTTAAAATCTCACTACAAAACAGGGGCTTCGTAACCAAGCCTTTAAAGAATATTACAAGTTCCAAAAGAACAAATCAGTTCTTTAGAAATATAAAAACAAAATAAAATCCAACAATCTAACTCGTCTCACTCTTAACAAACTCTTGAGTCATCCCATATTCCCGATACAATATCATCATCAATCAATCAACACTTGGAAAGAAGAAAGAAATGAGCTGGAGCCTACAACAACAACACAAGTACACAAGACACACAAGCTTATACTAATGCAATGCAGTAAACAACAATTTATTATCTTTGCATTAAGGGAGAAACAACATTAGAGCACTTATACTCTGAAAACAAGTCTCTCGAAACTTGGGGGTCCTTAGTAACAGTAGTTACTTAAAGAGTTGATATAAGTACCTATGTACTTATATCTCATATATCTAATCGAAAAAGAAAAATAGCTTCATCTAGGGTTTACGGTCGTTATATCTCTATTTATCTCAATCCATAATATGATACGGCTTAATCGGTCTTATAAATGTGAGCCATACTATATTACATTACTTCGAGTCTAAGTAGACGCTATTCCGATACCGTTTTCCCCATTAGTACTGTAAACCCCCGAATTTTTCGAGAATGGTTTTAGAATACCAAATCGAAACCCTAAAGACTGACCCAAATTGAAACTGAACCTTAAACAATTTCGATCATGGGATTTCATAAGAGAATCTTCAAAAACAAAAATAGAAGATTCAATAATCGTTCGATTCAAAACCCGAACATGAGACAATTCATCTATCCGATCCCTAGTGAGAACCCCTCAATTTCTAGGGTAAAGTTAGATTAAACCCTAACTCTAGTCAAATCGGAGTTTTAAAAGTCAACAAATGTCAAGACAATCAAACAAATTCAACTCCGACAATCCCGCGCTCTCAAACCCTAGAAAACGAAATTGAGTTAATGGCTTATAAGAGTTCGTAATAATATAGGGAAGTATAAAAATATCAGATTCGTCGATTTCTAGTGTTTTTCAGATCCGAACGGGATTAGTTTTCGAAAACCGTACAAGGGAACACCGAACGACAAAAATATTCTAACAATACCATAAGACTCGTAATTATATAAGGATTTCAAAAATATCAGTTTCACAATTTTACGGTAACTAAAAATATCAGATATAGTTTACATGTATTTTTATTACTACCGTATTTTATTTATCTAGTCTACTATTCATAACACTATTTCTACTATTCATTATTATTTCATTATCTCTATTTTTTCCTACACCTATTTCTTAGTACCTATACACCTATCTCTTACACTTTTATATTTCCAACACAACTTTATTCACATCAAACCTTACACGTTATTACTTTTCTTATAAAAATACAAAATTTAATCAAAATCCCCCTCTTTCCCCCATGATGCTGCGGCGGCCCCCCCTCTCTCTTCTCAATATTATTTCTTTTTTAATTTATTTTATTACATCAAAATTTCACTCCAAAATTCTATAAATACCCATCCCTCCTTCATTCTTTCACACATTCATTTTACATAACAAAACCCTACCAAAATTCCTCTCAAATCCTCTCTCCAACAATCCCCTCTATAAACACTCTATACCATTTACTACCTTTCAAGAAAAATAACAAACACACTACCCATTCATCTCTTTTCAAATCCTCCATTAAATCTTAGGTAAAATCCTACCTATATCTCATTATCATGTTCATACAACTTAGCATGAGCTTAGTATATGTTTCTTAGACTATGAGAGTTAAAGAAGTAACAATATGTTTATATTTTTTTTTGTTCATGTTCATATTTTACATTATGTTATTATGTTGTAGTTATTATTATTATTGTTATCTTTGCTCTAATCTAACTTTTATATAGTATTATGTATATATATTTCTTTAGAGCATATAAGCTCACTTGTTATTTATTTTTATGTCTTAATTTATTTATTTAATTGTTTCAAGCAATTTATTAAGACTAGTCTTTCTAGTCTTGGACTTTTTCTTATCAAGTCAAAACGATTTTCTTTCTTTTCTTTTCTTTTCTTTTTTTTTTTCCTTTTGGGACTAGTCTATTCTTAGTCCTGGTTTGTCTTGATGAAGCTAAAGCTCTCAATGCATGATCGGGATGCATTGATGAAGCTAAGGTTCCCAATGTTTGACCATATTATTACGTTTATTTGCTTATGAGTATTTCTTTCTATCTTATGTATTATTCTTGCTTTTTCATTGCTACATAATCATATCTATGCATGATTAAAATATTGTTGTCTTAAATAAAAATAAAAAAATGGGTTCTTTCAGGAGTAAACTAGATTTCCTAACAAAGGAATTTTCAACTAAAGATCTAAGTTTTGTTTTTAATAAACTCTTTTCAAAAGATAAGCTAATCATAAATTTTAGAAGTAGTAATAATGAAAATTTCTTCAAATAATAAAAGGAACTCATTTCGTTTACAAATCGGAACTAAATACTCCATAAAATATAAATTTTCGCATTAAACTTAAGATTTTAACCCAACCACATCTTTTATAAAACTTGAATAGGTTCACCTTAGACTTCGAAAGTCACATACTAAGAAAGTTTCTTCAAAACTTAATTTATATATTGTTATTCTCTTTTCAAAATTAAGATGAAATTTTTGATAAATTCTTTATTAGGAAATCTTTTCTTATAAGCTTATCTAAAAGAATTACTCCACCACTTGATAAAGATTAAAAATAAAACAAGTTTTTCCAATCAACGTAAAATCAACTCACTATTTTAGAAACCAACTTAGAAAAATAAAATTTGCCAAAAAGTAAAGTTTTAAAGGTAAACTTATTTTCTAAAGAAGAAAAGAATATGAAAATGAAAGGAAAAATACATTTACACACTCCAAATATTTGACCACACCAAAAACTTAAGGAATTTTTGAAAAGCTTATTTTTCAATCACTAGAAAAAAGTTGATAGATAACTTAAAGAACCAAATTTTTTGGAATTAATTTACTTCAAAAAAGTGAGAAATGAAATTATAATAGGAAAAAATTTACTCATAACAACCTAAGTATATTTTAGTTTTCCTTCTAGCAATTCAAAAAGAGAAATTTTCAAAGTTTCATCTTTTAAAACTCTTAAAGACAATTGTTTGTGAAATATCAATATTGAGAAAACACTACAAAAATCATGCATACAATATGAGTATATATATATGTTCAAATGATTTTTCAACTATACAAATATCCATATATTTTGCTTAAAGATTTTTTGAGTAAAGGGAAGTTTGGAAAAATCATATTTTGTGGACTATAAATTCATAACTATTATGTACCGTAGTATTTTGCAACCCAAATGGCTTTTATGACAAAAAGAACCTTAGAAATGGATAGATCTTTTCTAATAGGTAGAAAACGGTATATATATGAAATTCCGAGTTAAAATGAGCTAGTTATGGCTTTTTTAATTGGAATTTTCCTTTTATCCGAATTTTGACGAAAATGCTAGAATAGATTAGAAAGTTCAAGAAGAGATTCCAAAATACTTATTTTGGGTATTTCTTTCATTTAGGTAACGAAGTTTGGGAGGATCCATATTCGGAGGATAATTACGAGTAAAGAGTTTTCAGCAAAGATGACCGAGTGAGTTTATTTCCTACCTTTTACGTACTTGTTCGTGCTTGTAGCTAGAGGCACTAGAAATAGGAAAAGATAAAAATGAATTTTGTATGATAACATTGATTGAAAGAATACTAAGCATATCGGCACATGAATTGTTATTAAATCAAATTGTGTTTTACCATGCTGGAATGTCCGCAATTCTATGATTGCTTTAAAGTACCTTAATTATATATTTCAAGTTATATATATTAATTGATTCATGCATATCATGTAATTAGTTTCATTTCATTTGTTACTATACTCGATGGGACAAGAGTATAGTAATAGGGTTTGCAGGAACCATAAGTCTGCAAGATGGACGAATAGGAGACAGAAAGAACTATTTTAGGATGGTCGAGTAAGAGTAAAAAATAAACTACATAAGTAGGATTTCAAATATGGGTTTTAAAGAGCCTAAAACACCTGACCTCTAAATGGAAGGGTAAATCCATTCAAAACATATGATTTCCGGTAGATCATATGTATTACTTATTTACTTGCTTGATGCATTCATATGCTTGTTTAATAATTTGTTTGAAATTATTGATACGACTACGTTGATTTAGGAATATTCTCACTAAGCTAGTTATGCTTATACTCCGATAGACTTTTGTTGTAACAGGACCAATATCTCTTATGCTCGAAGACTTCATATACTCGAATGGGATTATGTTTAGGGAGCTTCTAGAAATCCTTTGAAGATCTTAGGCTAAATATCCTTTAATATCTTTTGGTATTATTATTGTTTTCTTGTGTGGAAGACTAAGCTGATATTATAATTGTTTGGAGATTTATAGGGGAAAGCCCCTAAGATGATGTAAGGATTATATTCTCTTAATGTTAAATTAGATGGTTATCTAGATTTCTTGTATGCTGTATTTACTTTCTCGAACTACACATTCCAACAGTGTTTCCTATTGTTGTGATAGATGCCTTACATATGGTGTTGAAGCTTTTGCATGACTTCGAGAAGTCATTCTTAAGTTTTAAACTGTATGTGGTGGACTGTCACGTCTAGGGTATCCCTTTGGGGTGTGTTAGGTATCGATAAGCCATCTATCAATCGTCATTGCATCATGACATACCATTGCATCATGGTAGGGGTAACCTAAGTGCTTAACTACTGTGCCGGCTTCGAACAAGGTTGTCACTCCTCGAATCGAATTAAACGATACAAGCATAAGAAACACTTAATTATTAGGCCATCTTTAAGTTTTACTTTATTTTAATATGCCTAACTTAACATGCAATAAGCATGTCACTACGTATCTTATATAATGTCTACTTTCTAAACAAAACCAGAGGATAGATTAGATGACAGGTTCAGAGGTAAACATTTGTTTAAGAAATTAAATTAATTGTTGACTTACATCAAACTTATATTAAAACCCATTTAATCAAACATTAAGTAGGAACCCCATTATGGTTGCCAAAATCGCCATGCCAAGATATGGATAGTTTTCCATTGTCTGTCAAATTATTTCTTTTCCTTTGCTTATAAACATTGATTTATAAAAACATCATCATATAATTCATTTTCAAAAATACTCATTTTCCCTTAAAGAAAAGAAAAGCATTTGAAACAACACACTCTCCATATTAATCATGGTTTAGCCTAACATAATACATCTAAATCAATGCAAGTTATTATACCTATATTAACTTAACCTTAGCCAAGTTTATTAGAATTAATCATTTAATTCAATTACTAATTCAAGTTGATTAAACTTAATTAATCTAATTCATTTTAGCTCATTAAAGTCTATTTAGTCAAATTGAACTTAGATTGATTAACCAAGTTTATTTTACACTTAACTTCTATGTTTAATGTAATTGGTGATTAAATCTATAAGTTCACTTAACCCATTCCTAATTGTATAAAATAACTAACATATCATATTAATTATCATTCATCCATTCCATTTTATGAGGTTTGAATTACTTTAGTTTGGGTGAGGTAATTTAGACTTAATGTGTCTGGGTGATATACATCATAATTAGGATATTAGTACTTGTTAAATTTGTGTTTTGAATGTCTTGGAAGGTTATTTACGGTTAAGGAATGAACTAAGTCAAGTTTCGTGTAATTTGGACGAGAAAAGTCGAATTATGAAAGGACTGGAAAAGTACATGCGGGGGTACACGGACACATGTATTCTCCTGTATTCCTTTTAGGGTTGAGTGAGTTTTGAGACCAGAGAAGAGCATGGGCAAATACATTACCTTGTGTTCTGAACCATGCTCTTTTGGAAAATATGTCTTCTATGAGTTTTTGAGGTCAGAGAGGAGCATAATTGGATAAAATAAGTCATGTTCTAGCTGTGCTTCTTCTCGTGTAGGTTAAATTCGTGTGTTTTCAAGCAATATTAAAGAGCACGACTAATTAGGGTTTCTCATGTTCACCTCGTGCTCTTTCATGAAAACAGGGCATGTAAACTTTAACCTATTTTATCAACTTGTTTTACGTCATACTTCAACAAAAACACCATAAAGGCAACATACATACTTATATCCATAGTTCATAACACTTATATACATATTATTACATCCTATTTCATCAAATCATTTCATGAATCATCTAATCTATTCATGATCAAATGTATATCTAGTTTTAAAACACAAGTCCATATATTACTAATCTACCAAATTTATCACAACCCCTACTTATATTTAACTTTAGTTCATCATATACATGCTATAACAACAATTAAATAAAGAAAGACAATTAACTCACACGTTTAGCAAATCTAAGTTACTTAATCTTCTTTTTTTGTTGTTGAAGATAACCTAAGCTTGTTTTACATCTCCTATCTTCTATTCTAACTTTAATTTCTTCTTAAATCTTCTTGAACTTGAAATTTGAGGTGATGCATTGAAGGAAAAAGAAGAGCAAATGAAGAAGAAGTGAAAGAAGAAGAACCGAAAAGAATAAATTAAAAAGGAAAAGAAGAAAGGAAAAGGTAGCAACTGAAAATGAAAAGGAAAAGGTAAGGATAAAGGAAAAATGATATTTTTAGGTAGAGTATTTGGGTTTAAGTCTTTTTGATAATTATTCTATATAGCGTAAATAATTAGAAAATAATTTAAGAATCGATATAATAGAAATTAGTAGTTTGCATTGAAAATTTAACTTAGGAGTTTAATTTATAAGAAATTGATATCTAGTTTAGGTTTGAGCTTAAAAATGATATTTTTAAACAAGTAGTTGATTTAAAAAATGATAGGTATTTTAGAAAATTAAAAAAAAAAAAAAAACTAAAGTTCAAGGGTTTAAGAGTTTACTAAACATTTAAATTACATATTTAAGGGTTTAGGGGACTGAAATCAAAGAAAATGGGTTCTAATTGAAAAATTAGAAGATATTATGAAATTCAATTTGTCAAAATGGATAAATGAAACAATTAAATAATTTTGAAAAGGATATTTGAAACCTCAAATCTCAATTTAATTTGCTTACTAATTGATTATGCAACTTATCCTATTATATTTTATAGGTTACTTTACTTGATTTAACTAAATTATCTAAGTTAAATTTCTAAATTAAATTCTAATCCTAATTCAAAATTAAATACGGATTTTATTATTCAATTAAACTATTTCTAACTTAATTAGGTGTAAGTATAGGGTATTTCAATAGATATGCATTTTCACAGTGGGGATTTAGTTTTTGTCAAACCTCATCCCTATAAACAAACATATGTTAGTGGAGAGTGTCATAAGTTGACAAAAAGATTTTATAGGCCATATAAGGTTGTAAAGCAATTAAGGTCTTATACTAATCAATTGGAGCCGCCATCTTATTAGAGAATACATGATGTTTATCATGTTTCTAATCTTAAAGTAGCTCATGGATCTCTCTTTCCATTATTGGATTTGCCATTTGATTCTTTTAAGAATCAATTACTCTTGGTTCCTGTGTCCATTTTGGACTCAAGAGAGATTATGTGTCGGGGTCAAATGGTGACTCAATTATTAGTATAGTAGCATGGGGTTCGTAAGGAGGATTTTAGCTAGGAATACTATGATGTCTTTAAGAGGCTTTATTTGAATTATAATCTTAAGGACATGGTTAATTTTGGGGGGAGAACAACTACTACAACCCAAGTTCAAGCGAGACGTCAACCAAGGTAGCTGAAGGACTACAAGCTAAGATAAAGTTTAATGTAGCAAATTACAAGTAACTTTGTAACATTGATAGATAAGAATAGATTGTACAAGTTATTTCATAATAGATATGAATCAGTAGGTAATGGTTTTAACTAAATCCAATAGAAATATCAATGTACATGTAAAAAAGTATAAAAGGAGAGAATGAAACAGAAAGGGGCAAGCAAGTTATAGCCTTTAAATAGATTTGGAGCTAAAGGCAGCTCAAATAGCCTTGCTGATCATCTTCTTGATCATTTACTTTACAAATACACCGATCAAACAAGTTATAGAGAAAACGTAACACCAAGGGTTTCAAACATGAGAGTTAGAGAGAGATACTTATCTAAACATTCAAGAGGTGGAAAGAGTTTAGGGTTAATGTAAAGAGAGTTTTTATATTGAGTTTTAAACTGTGAGTTTAGGAAAGTGTAGAGAGGTTATACCATTTACCCTATTTGTTAAAATAACTGTTAAATATGAGCATTTATTTATATGCAAGCACATCTATTTTAATTGTAAAATTAGCAATATAATACTACAAAACACTTAAACCACAATTAAATCCTACAAAGAAAAAAATAACTCTCACAATATTAAGAAACAATATTTCGTTTTGGTCGGAAATTTTCCAAATACAAAAACTTACGAGACCAGACGTTTAAAAAGTAAGGATTTGCATTGCTTTTTTGTTTAGTTTACTTAGTTTTGGTTTAATCCCCAAAAGGAAAATATTACATTAGAAAATAAAACATTATGTTTATCTAGTTTCTAACATAATGTTTTAGTTTACTTAAACATTATCAAACATAATGTGACCTTTTATATTATCAACAAAGATCAAACAAATGGTTACAATTTTATTTTTAGAATCCAACGTTTACACGAATTTTAGAAACGAATGATCATTTTCATTTTTGATAAAAAACAAAGAAAATTAAAAGTAAAAATTTGATTTTATTTATAACAAAAACACAAAAAAAGGAATTTTCTCTTTTTATTTTCCTTTTTTTTTTTCAATTTTATCAAAATAAAATAATTATGTTGGTATGAAGAATCTGTTTGTTAATTGCATGGATAGCCTTAAAAACTAAGGGTAAGCATATATATGGCGAGTAGGGTATGGGATCATAGCTGTGCTTTATCCTTTAAAAAATATATATATTAAGTTTTGTATTCCAAACCTACCATATAGTATTTTGAACCTCCCTTGCACTATGTACTTTGTAAAACCTTGTACTCTATATCCTATTGTCGAGCCTATATTTTTTATTTATGGTTTGATTTCTTTTAATTCGATTTGTATCAAATCTTAACTCATTTGATACCAATAATCGACTATGAATTAAAAGAAAATTGATTTTTGATAACATTTTAGGAGTCGCCATCTGACTAAAGTAAAAAAAAAAAATAATAATAAAAGTTAGGATCAATAGGTTACTTAATCCTAACTTAGTCACTAGTTTGCGAAGGAAATTGATTTAAAATCAATTTTTAGAAACTAGAGTTTTCATGGATTCGAGAGCTATTATATTAAAACCAAATGGTACCACCATTAAATTCTTTAATCAAATAATCATTCCTTTAATGTTCTAAAAAAATATTGATAATTAAAATATTTACAAAGTGGCAATAATCAATTAAGATAATATTTACAAGTATTCAATTTATCTTACAAAGCCATATTATTCAAATGCTAATTCAGATAATATTTACAAGATAGAAAGAAAAAGAAAGAGTTTTCATTTTATAAGTCGCCCCGAAGGTACTTACATACCCACTTATCGGGATCAAATATCACATAGTTCTTTGATAAAAACTTTAGTGGGTTGGTATATTTTAAATTGCCAACTCTTCCACTTTATGTTTGTTAATTTTTTTTATGATTTTTGGCAAAAGATGGGTTTTAGTGTTATGAATCATATAGAACTATCAAATTTCCTTTTAGTTTAGAAAATAGATTTTTTTTCTAAGTGCTTTAATATTAATTTTTAAATAGAGTAAATTACACGGATACCCCCCTAAAATATTTTAAAATTGCATGGATCCCCATGTTTTTAATAAATCAACACATAAACCCCTGAATTGTATTTATTTCCTAACATGGAAAAATAAATGAATAAAATGTTAAAAATTTAGTTTCCTAATTTCTCATCTCTTTCCTTTTCTCAATAGATTACGATAGCCTTTCTCTCTCTCTATCTGTTCCCTCCGGGGATCTCATTATTTAGAGTGTTTGCCAATGTATTCCATTCATCACAAACATAATAAACCATAAAAAATTTTCAAAACATTGAAATCAAACTCCCAAATCATAATCAACCCCTCCTCTTGTAGGGTTTTAATATTGAAAAACAAAAATCACAACATAAAATTGATTTCAATGATTAGTTGGATGAAATTAAAATAAAAAACTCTAAACAATGAGAAATGTTATGAACAAAATAAAAATGTGTATTGGCTCTTTTTATGTGATATATAACTTAAAAAGAATAAACTTGATAAAAGGGATGGGTTAGACTCAATGATTGTCCATATAATTATCAATTTGCATCAAATCTTGGAAGAAAAAGAAAATTTAAAATACAATTTTCAACCAATAATTCTTAAGAATTCACTAGAACCAATGCCAGTGACAAGAAACAACCAAAATTAAATAATGGTGTAGCGACAAATCAAAACTCATTGATTTCAGTGATCGGTTAGATGAAATTGAAATCGAAACTCTAAATAATGAGATCAGCAGGGGGAAGAGATAGAGAAAGAAAGAGCAATCAAGCATGGAAAAGTTCTATAAAAACTCTAAATAATGACAAATTGAGAAACTAAATATTTAGCAATTTATTTATTTATTTTTCCACGTCAGCAAATGAATACAATTCAAGGGATCTATATGCTATTTTAGGTCCATGCAATTTTAAAATATTCTCGTACTGACACTTGAGCCCAAAGACACTCAATGACTGAGCCCACAACTCACTAGCATTTGATTTGCTTGATATTACAATCCCAATTGTGTTTGGTCAAATTGCTTCTTATAAAGAATATGAAAAAAAAATTTTAGCTATGTGGGAGTGCCAACGATGTTATTATACCAATATGTTCTCAGGCATGAAATTAAATGCCTCCTTTGCGTCATTCACACATTGCATTTCAATAAACCCATCAACAATAAGTTCCATTTTTGGGACATCCTTCACCAAAATCTCATTAAACACTCTTTGTAGAGCCTTGGGATTCCTGCATTTATATACCATTCATTAGTGCTATTTGCACACGTATATCCAAACCGTACCAAGACGGACTACCCAGCAATGAACCTGAGGGACCAGCACATTAAAGTTAATGTCCGAAATATCCAAGATCATAATTGATATTGTGTACACATTCAGCACAGCACCATTCCTCCTGCTTTTGGAAAACACTGTAAACAGAGTCAAGCTTTCTAGCTAAATGAAAATCCGAAAGCATGATGGACCAAGAAACATGATTTTTCATGGGCATTACCTTGCCTTCTTCAAAATATGCACGGACTTTCTCTCTTTTCTCTGTCTTCTTTCTCTCAATATTTCTCTCTCTATCGATGCACACACTTCTTCTCTCTACACTCATGACTTCTCTCTCTTCTCTGTCTTCTTTCTTCCATTACTTCTTTCTTTCTCTCTATTGACGCACACTTTCTCTCTCTACACTCACAAATTCTATCTCTTCTCTATCTTCTTTCTCTCACCACCATGCTCTGTTTCAAGAGTATAAAAACATAGCAACAACTAACAACCTAAAGCCAAAAACAGACCGAGCTAGAGAGAGAAGAGTTGGTCTTGGTTCACCCGACATGGGTATATTGAGCTTCAAATATAGCAAAGGAGGCTATGACAAGTATTCTACCAAGGTGAGGATGGTGGGTTTTTATGTGAAACACAAAAGTGGATTTTGTTCAATGAAGATGCAGATAAATACTCACCGTGATCTTAGTCCATTCAATGGAGATGTACGATTCTGATTTATGCATCCATTAGCTCATAGTAGAATAGATTCGAATTGAATCCCAAAGAATTACTCACCATGATCTGGTTGTGCTTTTGATAGCGTTTAGGTTGATTTTTAGAGAGAGGAGGAGTTAGAGCAAGAAAGAGAATTGAGAGAGAGAGACTAAGAGAGTGTGTTTTCAGAGTAGAGAGAAGATACAGGTACTGGGGTATGGAAACGAAGATCCCACATTGCTAAATCATCATTAATTCATCCTTTATATATTAACTAATTGAATAACCCTTCATCAAGAAGAAGTATCGGATAAAGAAGTTGTGGGATGATGACCTTTTGTTAATTGGGCTTGCTAACTGCTAATTGGACTGTTGTACTTACTAAGTCCTCTCTTTTTTCATTAAAAATAGTGAAAGTGTAATAATACATGAAAATGGAGACTAATTAATTGCCACATCAGAAAGAAAATATAAATAAAAAAATGTTAAATGTCGTCGATGACAAGTGTCCGCGACATGATTGATCCATACCTCCACGTCACAATGGTTTTAACACGTTAACTGAGGTACCAAAAATAGCCACGAAAAGTTCGTTCATACTGAAATTAAACTTTCAAAAGTTCAGATTTCAATTGAATTTTGGGCAAAGTTGAGGTACCAAATTTGACATTAACCCTTATTTTATTATTAAATTAACTAACAAAAACAAAACAAAAATAACTTACTTGGATCAAATAAGCGCATGGGTCGAAACTGGGCAGGACCGGTTGCGGATTTCAGATTGGGTTATCGAGCTAAAATCGAACCATAGGTCACACCAAGGTAAGCAAATGATGTATTTGGCCGTTCTGGGATGCTGGTGGCTAGAAAAGGCATCAAACTAGGCAAACCTAGGTCGACTAATAATCAAATAATGTCTAAATTGTTTGAGGGTGGCCGTAAGGTGGTGGTTTGTGACTAGCGGTGATGGTGCGATAGCTTGGTGGTCATTGGAATAGATTCTAACGTCTTTAGTTCATACCCAAGCTATCGATCAATAGCTAAACTTACCAATAATCTCTTTGTACCAACAATTTTACCAGAATTTCACCTAAAAACTCCTAATCAAAGATTTTTCTTCAAAACCTAACCCTCAAGATTTCTTTGATTCAACTTCTAAAGTGAATTTTTGTGTAATTGTTGATGTGGAAAGTGTTGTACAAGCTCATATTTATATTGTAGGAGTTCGAATTGAAGATGGAAAGTATTGAAAATCAAAATCCCAAATCTTCACATTAGGGTTTCAAATCCCCAAAAATTTGGAAAAAGGATGATTTAGTGGATTTTGAAGGATAAGATCGAATGATTATAGGCAATTCTAAACTCTCAAAAAGCTTCGATAACATCCAAATTTGCTCAAATTCAACATGGATCTTGAATAAAATCGTGACACGTGGAGGTAGACAATAATTTTATCCGAACTATTTCATAACCAATATGCTCACACTGACCTCCTATCGTATAATGATTTCCATAATCAACATTCGAGTTGCTTATTATAAAGAAGATTAAATGTTGATACTTAGCAATGTGGGACAACTTTGTTTAAACTAAAACATCATTTTATTATAATTTGGTTAACCTGCGATGCAAGTGCACCTGTCATGGCAAAGGTCGAGATTAAACAAGATAAGGCGAGACATACACCCCCTTAATACCTAGGAAACATCCCAACATATCTTAGAAGTAGTTTCACAAATGAGCCTTTCATTAGAAGGTGAGTACAACAGGTTGCAAGGGATAATAATCCATGTCTGCCATTATGGTGTATGTCGTGAGGTATGGATTCATCAAGGGGTAATTAGAACATCAGGATTTAAGGTCCTAGTGGATGTATCGTGAGCCAGGTCTTTAGTTGAGCATGAGGTAATAGATGGCACGGAGTAAATCGAAGACAAAGACCACACCAAACCTGAGAACTTCTTCACGCAAAAGTAAAATCCCGTCCCCTATTTTTATAAAATGAAACAAAGGACATGATAAGGCAAATTATTAGTTAACTAATTTGCCTGTGATTGTTATTGATCTAAAATTATTTATTGTTTGGAAATTAATTAAAATTAATTACTAAAATTTGACTTTCAAACCACATTGCATTTATCGATCAGAATTTGTGAAAATGATTCTTTGCTGCAAAATGTACTACCTCACATCTCCACTTGATGATATAATTTTCAAATATCTGAAGTTTATTGATATGATGAGGAAACTTTGCTGCAGAATGCTCTTCATAGAGGAAACACGCTGTTGATGTCTACACAACTTCCAAACCAAGTGGCATAGTATGTCCTTATTCATTTAATGCCAATTCAGTATAGCCACGCAACAAAATCATGGGGACAATGGATAAGAATACATAAAAGTGGACAATGAAACTTTAATTAGCATTCTAGTGTAATTAACATAAAAAAGAATGTACCTTGTGGAAGAAAATGGCCCATCTCTAGTCCTTAATTCTTATAGTCCATTCACCCCAAGCAAAATACCAATTGTGGAGTTGGAAACAATAGATCAGTAATACAAAGAAGATAAATTGTAACAAAATTAGATGGTTTATGTGGGTTTGGTAGAGAGTTTATAGATAGTTTTTGGTACTAATTCATTTGGGTGTTGGTTTGTTTTGGTGCTAGTTTGAAGTTGTGGAGCTTCAATCGATACTGAGCACTCCTATAACATACAAAGCTGTCCTACATTGCTAAATTTATAGTAATCAGTCTTCTTTATAAGAAGAAATTTGATTGAGCATTATCGAAGTAATAATATCTTAGCTATTTGGGCATAATGGTTATGGGATGGGCTTGACTAAAGAAGTTAATGTGTTTGGACTTCACTAGAGATATGATGTGGTGCCCATTAATAAAATTATTAAGTAAAAATAATAATTATAATAATAAAATAAATAATTATACAAATTGATCAAAATAAAAGTTGAGGTAGTTAATTTATTATTATTATTAATCCTTTTTTCTTCCTTTTTTTGTAATTTATGGGGTTTAATATAATATATATTTTTAATGGACAAAATAGGGTGTCTGCACCTATCTAACATAATTTTAAGTCTTGTATTTTTTATTTATTTATATTTTTTCCAATAATTGATTTTTGGATTTTTCTTAAAGTACATTTTTTCCTCTTAACCCTATAATTAATTAGGTTGACACCATTAACCTATTAATATGTATGTATATTATTTGCTATTATTATTATTATTATTATTATTATTATTATTATTATTATTATATTTTTTTAATCCTTTTCCTCTTTCTTTTTTTTGTTGTAATTTATGGGGCTTAATATATTATATATTTTTATTATAAATTAATGCCTAAATGGACAAAAATAGGATATCTACATATCTAATATAATTTTAAGTCTCGTATTTTTGAGGTTTTTCTTTTTTTGCCAATAATTGATTTTTGGATTTTTTTAAAGTACATCTTTTTCTCTTAACCCTATAATTAAGCAGGTTGATGCAATTGTAATATATTTAATAATCACATATTTATTAATAAAAAAACTTTTTCTCCATAAAGAATATTTTTTAAGATATTATCTTATCTAAGCACACATATATGAGTCCATTGGAGCTTTTATGATCTTTTAGGAGCATTCAACATCATCATCGTATTCCTAAATTAATTGAATCATCTTTATTGTTGAGTTGTTTCATAAGTTTCTTTAGCAATATTTCAAAAATTTTCTTCTTATTCAGTGTGACTGTTTAGATTTTCTAATGTTTATTTATATCGTATATGTATATGATTTGTATGTGCAACTTATATGTATCGTATCTGTTTAGTTAGTTTATGAATAAAATTGTTAGTTTTTTATTGGAATCTGTTTTTTGATAAACATCTATTTGAAAACGATAAAAATATGATATTAAAATAATCGGAATATGATGAAACAAATAGAAATCCTAGTTATGCAAGTCTAATCTTGTTTTTGTTATGAAGTCGTATCTTGAGCTACCTTATATGATGTCATGTGTCATTGTGTCTGATGTTAAAGAAAAATATTTTCCATTAGTCCATACCTAATACATGGGTCTAAAAGATGTTCTCAACAAAAGTTGGAATGCAATACTTTAGAAATCCCTAGAGTTGTAAGAAAGTATGTTTGTTACTAGGGATAGTTATGCTTTGGTTCAATTTGGTCTTCTTCCGAAACAAACTAAATTATAGGGATGCCATTTGATTTTTTATAGTTTTAAATTAAACCACACAACTTGAATTTGAAATTTCCCAACTATTATTTATTAGTTAGATACGATTGGGTTTATGGATTAGACTATATTTTGTAATATTGAAAAAAAATTATATAATAGGTAATCTCATATGAAATGTTCTAAATTCTTTAATAACAAGTATTAGGGTATGTTTGGATGGTATGTTTTTCATTTGTATTTGTATCTGTATCTGTATTGAAATGATATGTGTAAATATATTCGATTTGTATTTATATTTTACCTATATTTAATCTATTTGATCTTTTCATAAAACTGCCAACTTCTTTTTTATCTATATATATTTCTTAATAAACAATTTGTTAGAAAAAAATTTGAAAAATATGTTTGTATTGTATCTGTCCAGAAAAGCTAAACAAACAGAACCTTGATATCCTATAAAAGAATTTAAAAGTTAATATTCTTACAACTAAAATTCTAAATACCAAATAACAACTAATTTCATCATAATAGTAACATATTGTGTAAATTTAAATTGACCTATATATAATTAATAAATTATAATTATAAAGGATAAATACGCATACATATTTTTTCATAACTAAACTTTTTTAAAGTACTAAGTTATAATAAAAGAATTCTTTTAACTATAAATAAATTATTTATAGTATTTTTTTTTATCAATTGATTTGAATTGGTTTAATCCTTCAAATCAATCTTATGTTTTGATTCAAATTGAAATTTTTTTTAACCAAATTGTATTCACCACTCATAATACCTTTTTCTTTTTGGTAAGGGTGGTGGATTTTTTTTTGGATAAAGGAGGGTGGTGGATTTTGTTATCATAAAATATATGCTAAGTGCATATACTATCTAGCACATAATAAAAAGAGTGCGCTCATGCCAATTCTAGGATGTAAATACTTAATATGAAAAAAAAATACAAAAAAGTTTTGTAAAAAAAAAAAAAAAAAAATTTGGAATTACAAGAAGGAGAAGGGGCAAAAAAACAAAAAGAAGAAGGAGATGGAGTTGATGAATGATGGACACATATGTCATTCGAAAAATTAAAAAAAAAAAAATTTGTTCTAGTTTGGAGTATTATCTGGGAAGCTAAAACCTTTTTGCCATTGCAAAACCCTGTCTCTGTTTCTCTCCCTCTCCATAGTACATCTGTCTGATAATAGTGTTTGGTTATGGAGGCAAATGCATCCCTTCTTGCTTCCACCCTCACATTTCCTTTTTCATCACATGCTTCAACTTCCAACACATTACCAACATCTATTCTTTTAATTCCCAGATACCGTTCCTTTCCAGGTGCTTCTTCTTCTTCTTCTTGTCTAAATTCTTCAACTTGGGTGTTTCTTCAAATAGAATACCATAAAAATTCATATCTTTTCTTTCTTTTTTTTTTTTTTTTTCTCTTTTGAATTATAATAATTACTTCTGTTAATTGACAGTTTTAAGGAAGAGCGTGGCCAAAGAAGAAGAGCCTCTTTTGGAAGGCATGCCCAAGGAGTATTACGACGATGTATATGTCTTTATTTCATACATGTTTGTTGGTTCAATTTGATCACTTTATTTGATATTTGTTGCATAATGGGTTTTGTTTAGACATAAGGCAAAATGAGTTTTTCTTTATAAGTACTTTCCTTGTTTATGAATATGGTCTTGTTAAAGAAGTGTCCGACTCAAATTAACAAATATATATATATATATATATATATATAATATAGTTTAGGCCATGTAGGAAGTCCAAGAGGTGTCTTGGTATAAGAACTCAAAAACTTATGCAAGTTGTCATGAGTGTGTTTTGAATTTTAACCATTAGGCCGGCCTGGGGTTCATGGTTGGTCTTTTATTAATTTATTCTTCAGACAAAAGGGATTTAGAAGTTAAAAGATTTCTTAGGGAACAATAGAATTCTGTGGGGCTTCTAATGGTCGTCAAACTCGGGATTCTACCATGTATTGGAGTATATAGAATCGTTGGAACCAGTAGGATCATGTAGAACTGTAAATTTGTGTAATCACACACTCAAACTCATATGTGAGTTTGACTCATGATTTTAATAAGCATATGACTTCAACTCATTATTTTTAACAAGGATGCCTGCAACAATAAATTCTAGCCCATGTTTGACATGCACGGTTAAATTGAACTATATAACTCCTTCCTGATTTCCAAGATAGTCTTTGTTTCAATCTTTTCTTTAGGGTCCTCATCTTGTGAAGGTACTTATATATTGTGTTCCAATGGAGTTGTTAAAGGAAGGAACAGGTGGGAATAGGAACAAATCTGTGGTTGTTGAAACCGTTAATTGGCAAATTGTGTTTATGTTGGAGTCTATATTTTACTGGAAGTAGCCCATGATACATACAAGCTGTCTTATTGGCAACACTGGAGATGACGAAGAAGGGAAAAGAGGATTAATCAGATTATTCATATTACCGTTGTCAATGCTGTATGACTACTCAGATCATCATTGACATGGTTGCAGTAGTGCACATGACAGTCAAGCGTCAAAAGGATTTTTTCCATCCTTTTTGAAAGAACAAGTATAAAGGTATATAAAGAGCTTTTACTGTGCACATCCCAGAGGAAGTAAGAATCCAGAGCCAGTACGTTACCTCCTTACACAGACAGTGTTGTAATGCTATGTTTGTATTTTCATCTTTGAGAGAGCCTCTTAGAGAAGTTTGTGGCTAGCTGGTGGCCTAAGGTTGCCTGAGAAAGGGAAGAGGGCTGTGGCTGTTAGGGGTTTATTGACAATGGAAAGTGAAGGAAAGAGGAAGGGAAGAAATGAGACAAAATGGCACTTGTAGAGCACCTTTGTTATGGTTATTTTAGTTTAAAATCAATTAAGTTTAAAAAAAAAAAGCTTACGTGAGATATTCTTCTCCGTTATTTCAATAATGATAATAGCTTTAGCAGTTAACAGAATAATGATATAGTTTGATGTGGGCGCATCATGATGAGATCCTCTTTTGGCATGATGGTGGATGGGAGATCCATCCTCAAAGTAACTTTCTTTCATAATCATATGTAGTGACTTTGCAAAACACCATAATGGCAGACTATGCCAGGTTGTTAATGGTGTAACTGCTTGAGATTACATACCTTTTTTATAGCTTTCTTCAAACGCGTGTATCTTTTACAAAGGATGGAACTGTATGTAATGTGCAACAGCTGATTTTTAGTTCATCAAGGGTAACTATTCACTGCAAGCCAGTTATTCAAGGATGAGGTAAAAGTAAGAGAATTGTCGTGTAAATAGTGTGATTGAAAAAGCCTGTTCAACATATTCTTCATTTTTATTTTTTTGGGTTACATGGTAGAATTGTTTTGTTAAGGTAGAGAAAATACAAACAGGTCTAATTATTGGCAAGCGTAGACTCTTTATCTATTACATTTCCCACTACTGTGCTGGCTTTGTGAATTTTGGGCATCTTAAACATGATAGGAAGGTACAATTGTAGCTACCAGTATACAATCAGCTTAAAAGTTTAAAAACTACAGTAACAACTATTGGTATAATATTTTGATCCTTGGATGGTAAATTTCAGGAGTTTGTTTATTTTTCAAATGCAGGAGTGGCAAGCCCGTCAACGACAAAAGACCAAAGAGCTTCATCGTCTACGCCAGCAGGAAGAGGAAGAAGAGGAAAGGAAGGTTCAAGAATATCAAGAGATTGGAATGAGACTGAGGGATTTTCCTGAAGAAGACCTTCGCAAAGCACGGCAACTAGTTTCTAGCTTCATCAGGGCTGCTGAAGAAGTTGAAGAGGTATCTTAGTTGTTGTTCCTTTGTCTAGTTGTTGTTTACTTGGTCTACTACTTCACATTGTCATTTCCCCTAATCTATACTTTATTATGTGGTCTAATATCTGGGTTGTCCATAGTTTTTATTTAGGTAGGAACTTTCAGAGAATCCCAGAAAAGAAGAATTGCAAGTAGGTCTTAATTTCTTACTGGTTTCCCCAAAACCTTGATAAGTGTCTGTTTGTTTAGCTTTTTTCGGCAGATACAGATACTTTTTTCTAATAAATTATTTATCTAGGAATAGATATAGATAAAAGTTGGCAGTTCTCATCAAAAGATCAAATAGATTAAATATAGATAAAATATAGATACAAATCGGATATATTTATACATATCATTTTGAAAAAGATACAGTACAGATACAAATGAAAAACAGACCATCCAAACAGAACTTAGCAACCAAGAAGCTTTTCCATTGTAGTGTCTGGTTGGGCTTATGTATAGGAAGAGTGAGAGATCTTTTTTTTTTTTTTTGGTTAAAAAATAAAAGAAAAATTCAAGAAAATAAAAGTAAAATTCAACAAAGAGTGAGAGATCTTTGATATGCGGTAGCGGCATTCTAGTATTTGATTTACCTCTAACTTACCTCATCTATGTTTCTATTGGACCTTGCAATTTTTTGAATGCTACTTTACGATACGAATAGGATTTTTTTTCTTTTCTTTTTAATTTATATCATGTGCATATAAATATGTACCATATTAAGTCAATGCGTAGAGGGTTATCTTGATAATTAGGTCCACAGCCTAATTAAATGTTTTGAACCAGTTTTTTGAGCTAGTGACAAGGGTAAAAGACCGGGTTTGATTAGAGATGTCTTAGGAAAACCTAGCTTGGTAAGCTTGGAGCAGAAATCGTCAAACCGGTTTTCTGTACTCTCAACCTTACTTGATTTCCTTGCATGCTAAAACTAATAAAAATATCTTTTTGGGCTTTGTTTAACTCCAACAAGGCTTATGTGGACTAAAATAGGCCTCTTTTTTATCAAAGATGGGTTATTTTACATAAGGGATGGATTTCTTTTATATAATAAAAGCCTTTAGACTCTTTTAAGCTTACAACCAAAATGGCAAAACCCATGCCCATGCAAGAAAAGGAATGAATCCAAACTGTTGGATTTATGAATGTAATCCATCGGTTGCTAGTGATGTTTAATCTCAACCATTCATTCTGAAGCCATTTAGTAGTTAATATCAATCTCCAACCTCATAAATAAGATGCTTGTTTTCTCATTTGAGATGATTATGCATGTTGCTAAGATTGAAAAAAATGCCAAAACTCTATTGAAGTATCCTCATGGAAGATCAATATGGATATTCAACAAAGAACGAATCAAGAACTATTGATTCAACTTGATTTCAATCTTTTGTCACATGTGTGTTTGAGAGATCGATTTTGTCCATTTCTTCTCCCACATGTCTTTCTACAACTCTCGTATACGTGTCATCATCTTAAGGCTACTTGTAGGTCGATTGACATGTATTGTTGCACGTGATCAACCAGTTATAACAACCCTACCATACACAATAAACATAGAAAAATTTTTCTACAAACACAATACATTACACAAATTAATACGAACTCATTGGATGCTTACTAGTAATTATTGGCAACTAAATATAAGTGTATTTACTTGAATGTATTTTGGAATTTCGGAATTTTTCATATTCTAATGTTCCTCTCCCGTTTCTGTGATTGTGGTGAATATTCATCTTTTGTGCTGGTTTTCTGTATTTTATACAGAAAATTGAGGAAGCTGCTGAAGAGGGGAACTCACTGAACTTGTTTTGCTGGTGATCTGGAACAGGCTTGATCTTGCAAGGCGTGATGTAAGTTTTTTATGCTAGGATATTGTAATTAACATAGTTATCTCTATGCTGTGTCCTGTCAATGGCTTTCTGCAGAAACAAGCTTTTTGGATGGGTTTTGTTTTGTGGGGTCGAGCTAAAACATAAAATCTGACTTCTAAGTATTGTCAACATTTCCAGGATGAGAACGATGCCATTAGAAGTCTTGATCTGTTATATAGAAGGGTTGAGGTATGCATATTCTTCTGATTCTCATCTATGTAATGTTTGCAATCTATGTTTCATTAATTACAAATAGGTGGATGATCCATGTTCTTAAGAATAATGACCTTTGTTTGAAGTGTGCGAGACAGCAAGAGTGACATCCTTATTCATAGAACTTAATTTTGTTGGTTGTTTCCGACTTTTATGCCGTGATCCTTATCATGAATTAACGTCACTTCCTTTTGTCTGATGTAATTGTTTGTGTTTTTTATCTAAAGGTTAGTGCTTCTTTATTACCATCTGAATAAGGGACTATATATGATACTTGATGGACACTTAAAATCTGCGGGCTAGAACTGCTTCCAGTCGAGTGAATGTTTTATGATGGTTTTATTTGCACCACTTTATAAAGTAGTGAATGAACAAACATTCCTGAAGATGCTGCTATGCGAGGTCAAAATGAAAATTCAAAATTGAATTGGTATATCTATTTGGATGTATTCTCATTTAGGCATTTCAGCTATTCTTAAAAGTAGTCATATTGGAAGATATCTATACTTGAAGATGTTTTGTTTGTTCTTTTATTAAAATCTCATTAGTTTTAACCGCATGCCGATCTCTGCTTTCAAAAGTTAGTTTTTATCACATCTCTTATAAAATTTATTGTGGAAACAATTCAATAATTACTCTATAATATTTAGACTGAGATTTTGAAGCGGGAGGCAACACCTGCTATGAGACTGCTCAATGATCTTCTGAATATGCATGATGGATTTGACAATGAAGGGTGGTTAAAAGAATGCAAAAGGCGCATGGTTGAGACCTTTCCACGTGAGGATCCGTTTAGCGTTTTGCTTCCCACTGGTTTTGACATTGATAAGGTACACTTTGGATATTGACTCCATAAGTTTACTTTCAAAGCATTGCCATCAGTCCACTTTCATTCTATGTATTTATTCATTTATCTTTGCCAAACAGTTTTGCTTCCGTTGAATGTGCTGTTTTGACTTGATGGCTTGAGATTTAAGTACAATGTCTTCAGTTTTCCATTGGTTATGGGCTTTTAATTTCTTTGTTGTCTAATATTGAATTACCACCTCTAGCATAGTATTTTGCAGCATGTATGAGGCCTATATCTTGTTATCCATATCAGCATTAATAGTTTTGGAATTTGCTAACCATATAAAGTGAATCAATATATGTTTCTCATACTTTTCAGATGGAAAATCATAGGAGAATATTGTATTTAGATCCATGGGCTTTTCTGGAAAGATATATTTGATTTAAACATTTGGAAATTCTACAAGTTTTTAAACTTATTAATGCTAGGTTAAGATAATAATTTATCAAGTGACATATTTATTCTTTCTTTTAGCATGAAGGGCCTCTTCGACCACCCCTCAAGGATGATGATGCTCTTCTCAGGGTAGATTTTGTGAGAGAGGTAGATTCATTGCTTCAAGAAGTTCGATCTGAACAAAGTGAACTGCAGAATGCACAAGGATTGGATCCTGAATCTGTAGCTAATAAGATGAAGCAGCAAGAGAGGCAGCGGACCATCCATCAAGTTGAAGCTCTCCTTGATTTAGCCATTAATTTGAAATGGTAACCTTAGAGGAATGACTGTCATCCCACCCACTGGATGATCGTTGCTCTGCTTCTGGGACGCTGAGGTTAGTTGTTTGGAATCCATCCATGCCATCAATCACCTTCATGAGATCTGTGAAATTGCTCAAGATGAATCAACATTGAATCAGTCACTGAGGGGACTCGTATCTGATAATTGAAGTGTCCAATCGGTAAATTTTGTTTAGTAATGTGCTAACCATCTGTTTGTAAATAGTCTTGTCTATATCACGAATATTGACTATCCTTCTATGGTTCAATTATATGCTACCGTTGTTTTAAGAGATTAGTAAGACCTAGGTGCCTGGTGGTGAGGGAAACTATGAGTTATAAGCTCCTTGATCAAGGGGTTTCTTTTGCCAGTTCACTTGGTTGCTTTTCTTGTTAAGATTGTACTAGCTATTAGCTAAGAAACATGCTGTTTTTCTTTTGCCACTCTCCTTGTAGCCCAGTCATGAAAATTGAATGGACATTCTATCTAAATATTTGCTAACTTAAATGGCACCATGTCCATGAATGTATTTTGCTTTGTCCAGTTCTTCATTGAAATAGAACAACGTTTTTCTTCAGGACCCATACAATGCTATCGGACCTGATAAATAATCTGATCAATAAATTGACTTGGGAAATTTGTATGACTCAATGACAAGCATCTACAGTCTACTCCAAGATTTGACTTATCTATTATTTCATTCATTGAGATGATCAAGATGCTGGTTTTTCTTTGCCATGAATATCCAATCTTTAAGATAATCTCCGTTTTGAAATTCTGATTCATTTTTGTCTTGAATATTGTTCATATGTGCTGTCTTCTTTATGCTTTTATCATTTAGATGATTCTTCTTTCCCAACTCTGATTTCCCATTCGAAGGGAACACTAACAAAATGAATAGCTCTTCTCAATAACACGGATTTAATAAAAGGGTTTGTGTTCAATGGGTGATAAAGGGGATGTTTGGTATAAAAAGGCAAAATGATAATTGCAAATTCATCCTTCAAAGTCTAAACTATTGAGAAGAGGAAAAGCCCTCCAAACTTTTCAAAATAATATAACATATTCGTAAATTGTAAAAAATTTTGTTTTTTTTGTTATTGTTCTTTTTATATTAGCAAAAAATTATATGGAGTTTAAACCGTATTTTAAGAGTTTAAAGGACCTATGAACACATGATCAATAATTTACAAGTCATGCCAAATACATCCACTGCCTACTCTATTGCTTAAAAGAGCATGGCTGCATCTTTGAATGAAAGCTGATCAACAACAAAACAAAAGAACCTAAGCTGATCTATTAAGTTCTTGCAAAGGCACATTCCTAGCCTAATCAAGCAACTAAAAGAAGAAAAAGTTAGACCTGTGGATTTTCTAGACATATTATATTCAAAATCCCTATCATGTACATCTATATATATGTATATATGTATATAAATACATAGAGTGGTTTCTATCTCATATTTCGGCTTCTGAACTCTTCCCTGAGCCAAATTTACTATTTAAACGAGGGGTCCTTTTTGTTGGTACTAGCGGGCTGTTCTCTTCCTCATCAACAGCTGCAGGCCTTTCCAGTTCACCTCCTTTGAAAACTGGATGTATGTAAGCTTCACGAAGATAAGCCTTTAGGTTTAGGTTGGGTTCTGTGGCCCTTTCAAGTGTATCCCTCACCATTGCATCCTGCAAATCATGTGCCATTGTCAGTATCTACTCTGTGCACACGTTCAGGAGCTATTTACATTTAGAAAATGTGCACACGTTCTAATTATGATAAGACCTTCTATCTGAATCATGTTTTTAAATATAAGGTACGTAACAAATCGCGACATCTGCATGTAACATGCTTATGAGACTCATTCAGCAGGCTCCTTCCTAGACATGTCTATCAGACGAAAATAGTGAGAAAAAACTTGAGAAGATGCAGCTGAAATCTCCTCTATAAAGAAATCTAGTTTCCTTTTCCTAGGATGCAAAGCCTGCAATGGACTTCTTACTTCATTTTGCCTGATACATATCTCTTATCTTATTCTTGTTAATTCAAAGTTTCTTAAAAATTGACATGAATAGAGAGGACCCCCCAGGGTTAAAGATGTTCTGTGCATATACCTGCAAGGGAAACTTCTTAAAGGCTGATTCAAAACGTCCCTTGCAGAAAAAGTGAAACCAAATCGTCAAAATCGGGAGGACAATGAGCACTGGAGTTGATTTATCCGCACCTGTTGTGCTTAATAATCCCATAAGAAGAAGCTGAGATATTATCAGAGCTATAATGACACGCCTATGAACATCTGGCCAGAAAGACGCCCCACTCTCATATTTTTGGTCATATACATTGATAATCTATCAAGAACCAAAAAGAAGCCATAAGCAAGTTAGTTTTCCACCTGCCATGAGTCTTATTTGACAATAAAATATGAAAAAAAATGAAAAGATTCATGACGAACTATGAAATGATGCTATATTAACAAAAGCTTGCAATTTCCATGTAATGGATTTCTAAGTCAATTTTCAATCTGTGAAATTTCGTCAAAATTTTATAATTTTTGGTTATGTGGGAAATCAAATTACACATACGCCGTTTGAAGCAGAATGGCAACTTAGTTTAACAATAGAAGAAGGGGCAGTTGTCATGGAGACCGTAACTTCTGCAAAGCTTCCCTCCGGGACTTCTATACTAAATCAATTGAAACTCAATAAAACTAGTGTTCAAATCTATTTTCTGTGTTGAATGAATAAAATGAAAAGTATACTAATTTTTTAAATAGTAATACTTAAATACGAAAAAAGTTATCTATCCTTTGAAGGAGGTGATTATTCCTTCTTCTAAGCTAGAGTATCCTAAAATTCCTATTCTGATACAGTGAAGTGGTCATTGGTTACTGTTTCGGGTCTGGGAAAACACGTCCATTCTTGATACCAGAAGGGAGTATTAATAGCTGGTCACTTGCTGGATATTGTCTTTAGAAGGTTATCCAAAATGCTAATTTTTGGAGAAATGATTGCTAAAATGATTATTATAAAGGCAATTAAAATCAGCCTTACCCTATCTTGCAAGACAAATTATAGGTAAGCAACGCTGCCATTTGAAACACGACTAATACACAGGGGGACAGGATTTCAAAATTTGTTAGAACAGTTGAAACAACTAGAAGTTATTGTCACATCAGGATCCTATGATGGCACCTCAGATCTTTGTCTAATCTCATTTTATAGAAAGCACTATGAATCCCAGCTGGTGGCCTAAAGCTGTATCCTATCCAACAGTTAAATGAAAGAGAGAGATGGAGTTCTTCCCAGAAAACGATCATATTATCCTAGAATAGTCATTTCAATTGACTTTCCAGTTCTACTGCTCCAGAAGCAACTTCCATTCATTCAATTCATATGCAAATGTCTAAAATAAGAATCCATGACTAATGAAAATGTAATACTAAATGTTGACAAACCTGATGGCGGAAAACCATAAACGCAAAAGCAAAGAACACGATGATGAATGGAAGAAGTATAGGTGTAACAGCAGAGTACACCAGCCCAATCAAGATGTAGAACTGAATCCGCGGTTCATTAGTTGCAAAAGTCAAGCTACCTGGATCCATTGCCTGCTCCCTGTCCTTCTCAGTCTTAACCAAGAATGTGTTCTTTAAGTGGAATATTATTAGAGGAACTAATCTGAGGATCTCTGCAGCTATACCAGCCCAGCCGTCAACCATTATGTACGTAATAAAAAATGTCGCTTTCATGGGGATGGATACACCAATTGTTTTAGGAATTCTAAAAAAGAACAGAGATAGAGATATGTTATTGGGGTTTTCAGAAGTTGCCATTGAGGTGGTTTTAACCTTTAAGGATGTTAAAGTAATATATGTGTGCTTACACCAATTTACAAACTTAAATTTTTACATCAAATAGCTGTGGAGTTAAATTTAATATGTAATTTGCATAGGAAGTTATAAGTTCAAATGTCTGCACAATCATTTTATCTCTACTTAATGTTCTTTAGTTGCAAATCTTAATCCACAAATAAAGGAGTTTGTTAAAGTAAAAATATATAAAACCTACAATGATTTACCTACTTAAGTTTATAGAGTCAAGAAAGAAAAGGATTCATTAACCCAAATATGTCTATATGCTTCTAAGTCTGGACAGAGGACATGGAACCAATGATGGAACAAGGCATGTTCATCAGATTGAATAAAAGAATTCATTCATGAATTTCCTAACTTAGCACCAAACAGGATTTTTCAAAATCAACAAATCAAGTGACAATGCAAGTATCTCAGCAAAACTCTTGCAACATAAAAAGTAGGCACTGCAAACATCTACAGGACATTTTTCATGGTGAAATCTGCCTTGAAATTTTCTGACAAAATCCACCATGCCTAACCAATCATGTCATTATTGATATTGATTGACACTCAAGGAGTAAGATATATTGGTCAAAAACTTTAGTGAGTTCCTTGTGGTTATTTATAATAAGTCCATGCCTTAACTGCACAGCTTGACAAAAGCAACTGTTGGGCTGACCCCCATTGTTCTGAATTGGAAGAGAATCACATTTGCTCTGTGGGACTTCTCTTTCCCAGCCACTAAGGTTCCGTTTGGTCCTCTTATCTATATATCTTGGTTTACAAAGTTTAAATAAGGGCTTTAACTAGTGCATTTTCTCACCAATTTCACAGGTTCTTTGTTGACATACACAATCGGATTCAATGTGGCTACGATGCATGATGTTCATCTAGATTATTGACACATATGAAAGAAATACTAACTGAATAGATTTGAAAATATCAAAACATTAAAGAACATGAGCATGTTCAACGGAAGCAACATACTCGGTTGGGGCCTCATTGAGGAAAGATTTGAGCTGCTGCAATGCTGTTCCGGTGATGATGCTTCCAAGAAATGCATTGACAAGTATGAATAAATAATATTTTCCTGCTGATCTCCTCTCCAAAGATGAAAGAGACGTAAAACCTTCTATTTTTGACATGGTCATCAAAATAGTAGGGAGCAAAATAAGGAAAATCTTCATTGCAACTCCAGGGAGAAATCCCTGAATAACTGACTTGACAGTTGGCCTGCAACATACAATGTCAATGCCATCCTCAAAGATATGCCTTCTTTATTTTAACATGCAGCTTTAATTTCTTTTGTACAATATAGAAAGTAAGTTTTCGTCAAGAAGCAAGGATTATATAGAAAAAAATAGGTAAAAATTACTGCAAATTGGTGAAAAGACACTTACATGTCAATAATTGGCTTTAGAAAGGGAAGAACCCTCTCGATCCCTTCAAGGTTGGCTAGAGATTGAACAAATGCTATCGGAATCATAAAGAAAAATGTAAGGAAAAATAGTGCAACTGCCATGAGCAACCGTCGAATAGTCAGCTCAACATAAGGTATTGCAAGATTTTCCCAATAAACATCACGTGGCTCTGGTGCCCATTCTGTCAACCATACAGTGGGGTTACTTGATTGCTGGGTCTGAGCACAGACAGCTGCCCCCCATCTACTTTTGAATGAAACAAATGCTGCAGGTACTATAGCATTAGGATTACTTATGACCTTTCCTCTTTCAGCCTCTTCCTTCATTTTCAAATGCATATATTCCAGTTAAAATGGTTGCCATGTCATTGTAACTAAGAGAAATTTTAAATGGTGATAATGGAAAAGCTTGTAAATTTTCCTGGGGATCATACTTACTTCTTGAGTTAGTTTTTCAATTTGAGCTGTATAATGGTCTATTGCATCCACTTTCTGTCCCCAGAGACCCCAAAGTCCAGTCTATACACACAATAGAATCCACCTAACACATAATTAGATATCTAGAAAAAATATAGCTCCATTTTATAAAGTACACGATTTAAAGAGTCATAATAAATATTGACAAGAAAAGATAGCAAGATAGGTACCCTAGTTGTGGGCTTGATAGAAGGTTGCCGTTCATATTTGTTTTGGTAGTAGACGAGCCAATTCTGTAGGCTCTTCTTCTGTTCCACCAATGTTGCCAATTTGTTTGCATTATATACTACCTGATTTAAAAGGAAGGAGACTTAGAAATTCCATGCAATAAACTTGAATCCTGCATCAAGTTAGCATTTATCTCCTATGTCTTGTGAGTTTGGAGACCTTAAGAAGTATATTGCAATTGAAATTACAGATTATGGTTAGTTGGTGACAGTAGTGACATCAGAAGAACCATACAGACCTGGTGTGTTAAATAGCTGTCAGGATGATTTACACAAAAGAAATGCTCCACATGCTCACTAACTGACTCATCAGGATCAGGAGGAACATTCCTCACCAAAACCTGCAGTAAAGTTTCAGTTAAGGAATGGCTTAGTACAAGCAACAAGCAGAAGAAAATGCCAAAATTTTTCTAAAAAAGTTTATCAGGGCATGAAGATAGGTATAAAAAAACAGCTTATTGCTGTAAATATAATCAGTGTTATACTTTTCCTTTACTTTCAGAATGATAACAGTTTGAAGGGGAAAAAATAAACTAACTTAAATGAGATGGCATATTTAGTACTTGATTAACTTCACTGCGGCACATCTTAGATTAGCTGGAAACATAGGCATGCAAGAGCATGAAAAAAGAAGGGGTTGTTCTTAACACTAATCTAATAAACAACATGGAGTTTCTGATCAAGATTCTTGCCAAGCAAGAAGGAGACATAAGTTCATTGTCAGGAAAATGATTGTATGATTTGATCGCCAAAGGCATAATCCAGCTACAGAAAAGACATCCCAAAAGTAGAACTTGTCTTGGAAGACCAATCTGCCTCAAGATCCTCTACAAGAATGCAACCTACTAAGACTAGGGTGTTTCCAGCTTTCAGACATCTAAACCTGGTCTCTTAATCTCGTGGGATGACATGATAAATTTTGCAGATAGATTTCCCTTCAAAGCATGAGAGGAAGACCATAAATTCTAAGAGTGTACGAGATTATTAACTCCCTGGCCCAATGTGACTCCATATGCTGTCAACAAGACATAGGATTCACTTGAACTCCTCCCATACACGATGACATGGATCCGTGGAGTCTAATATCAATTCCAAACCAGTTTCAATTTTTTGTGTTAAGTATATTTTCAAAAGTAATTATTAAGTGGGAATATGAAAATGGAGAAAACAATACAAATTTAATTATAAACTCACAGTAAACTGGTCTGGACGACGCTTTCAGATGCTAAAAATTGCAGCCTCATGTTTGCTATGATCTTGTATTCCTTGTACAGCACATAGAATGTCCAAAAGGTAATGACATATGACATAGCAAGATGTGCCCAAAATCTGAGAGGAAATAAGGAAAATCTTAAATCCTGAGCAACGAAGGCAAAGAAAAACCATTTACTAAGAAATTCAGCCCTCGCCTTTTTGACCCCGATGGAATGTTTGAAATTGAAAGTTTGTCGATGTCACTGAACGTCAAGTCTTTTTTAGTCTCTAGTGTTCCTCCAGTCCAATTAACAGGCAGCAACACCGCAAAAGCAAGTACGGTTATAGGAACAAATATTTTTAAGCTGCATACAGGGATCAAAGTCATATAATGCAGATAGCGTAAAAAGTATGAAGTAAACCTGCCTAATGAATAATTGCTTAAATTCATAAACTGGATAAGATGTGAAAGAACAATTTATGCCGGAATTCTACTAGTATGATAAATTGGTTTGGTTGCACATATATGAAGGGAAGTTTTATTTAGTTCAACACACAAAATGCATTCTTAACAGCTCACCCAAGAAGATATATCCGGATATATACAGCAGAATCAAGTCCTGCATGATCAATAAGTTCAGGTTGTGGCATCCTCAAAGCGGCAGGCATCCAGTTCAAAAACCTTACATATGTTCTGAAATCCAAGTTGACAAGATTCCTTACTAATGCTCCAGAGCGTGCTGGACTGGTTCGAAGTCCTTTGAGGTACCATTTTGGGAAGTATACCCTGTCGTTTATAGGTTGAAGCCTCAATATAGCAAAGGCCACAAGAAAAGCAAATGCAGACAGAATATTGATAGCTGCTGACACAGCGATGTCTTGAAGGCTGGCCATCTATTGCTGCAAACTTTTTTCTCACCTTCACAGAAAAGAGAAAGTCAACTTCTTCTGTGACTCTAAGATCACTAAAAAAGTAAGCAGAACCGCCCAGATTAAAATGGTTCCCTCTCAATAGAGAATACTTGGGCAAGCAATAAGAAGAAGATGGTACACACTTTTTATTTTTTCAGGAGTCAATAAGTTTATTAATTAGTTGATCTAAGCAATTTTATCATAAAACACATACACAAATAGTTCATAATCTTCTAATCTTCAATCTTTATGTCCTTCATTCAGCAGGCTTGTTATCTAGTCCTGTGATCTACAGAAGAGTTAAGTTCATTCCCATTCCTTTTCCTTTTGCAGTATCAGAGGACCGATTAAACTCTACAAGCTTGTAACTTAAAAGAGATTAACTTCACATAGCCAAAAGCATCCATGATTTTGCACCAGAACTCGGCTTGCATGAATTGGGAGAAATTGAGGAGGCGATTTACCATATTGAGATGACTCATGGATTTTTCAATCACAACAATAATAATGCATTGAGCGGATGATGGATATTTTACCGAGTTGGAAGAATCCAAGCAGAGTAACTTCAAGGATTTAGATGAAATAAAAATTAAACATGGCAGAAAAATTAATGAGAAACTTGTGAAACTCCAGTATCAAATTTTTCCAAACACATCGAAAGAAGCACTCAACTAATCGGAAGTGTACTTTTCCCAATCCTAAAACAGTAAAAAGAAGAAGAAGAAGAAAGAAAGAAAATTAAAACAACCCTGTTTTACAATGCTCACTTCCGAGTTAGTCCTCCCCAGGAAGATGCTTTCAAGATGCCAATTGCAAGTGAAATGCAAGCATGACCAAAGGGAATTCTTTAACCAAAAACAACTTTTGATCTAATAATTAAACAAAAATATGGCTTAGAACATCATAACTCACTACATCTTGGGAAACTTTTTCACCTCAATAGAGATATTTCACATTTTACACGTACCAAATTACAAAATATAGAACATAATTAGCAGTTGTTGTTTCTTGCTAGTCTTCCATGACCATATATCAAAGAAAACCGATTGCCAGGATTTTTCTCACTCATTTTCCAGGAATAACCTATATTTCCTTATCAAAGCATAATTTATAACAAATCAAATCCTTGTTTAGCTGGCGAGAAAACCAAACAGATTATAAGAACAAAAAACAAAAACATATCCCCATCATTTTACAGTCACCAAACATGCAATGCAAAACCCAATTTTTTTTTCCAAGAAAATCATAATAAAACGTTAAAGAGCAAGAGGAGGTTATATACGTACCTTTAGAAAATTTTTTCACAAGATCAAACCACAGGTTGATATATGTAGTGGTTTACGTGAAAACTAAATGAATAATTTTTTTTATAAGCAAGGTGTACGTGATAAGAGAGTAAGGTGTAACATAGGAACGTGGGACGGTGGAGGTGCCTGCGCGGTGAGTGTGGAGGGAGGAAGAAAGGACCGCAATATAAGTGTATATATGTATATGTATGTATATATATAATGTTCTTGGGGATCGTCCTTTCCTGTTTTATTGTTTTTGTAGTAATGCCAGTGCTTCTAACGTGTTAATTTACTAAGCTGCCCTTCCCTTTTATAGTAGTTATGATGATTGAAAAAAAAAAAAAATTGTGTTTTCTCTTTTCTTCTTTTCTTTTGTCCCCCACCCCCACTCCTCCTTTTCCGGTGTATTTCATTTTGCTGTTTTAATGTATCTGGCTCCCTCTTCTGAAGAGAATATATATATAATGATTGAACAACATGTCTACAGCAGTCATGAAAATAAATTACCAAAATATAGATTAAATGAAAATAATTATCAAAATCCTCTACCTATATTACATATATAAGATAATATATAATTTTTGTATATATTTGTCTTATTGACGCGATATAAAGTTTTGCATACTATAACTATTGTTTGCAAAACAGAATATACATATATATTGTATTTACAAGATAGGATATAAATATATATCACGTTTACAAGATGAATATAGAGATGGTAATGTGCCAATATACTTATATTCAAAACTTATTGGAAAGTGATATTATACTTTGAAGGATTATGTTACCACTAGTGCATAAACTTTGAAAATATGCAATTAAGTACTTGAACTTTGAAATTAAACAATTGGTGCCTGAACTTTGAAATCAATCAATTTACTACCTAAAAAAAATTTGTACACACTAACAGTACATTCGTCAAATTTTTTAGATGTTAAATTAATCAATTTTAAAGTTTTTCAAGTACTAAATTGATCAATTTAAAATATTAGGGACTAAATTGATCAATTTCAAAAATTAGATTTCTAATAATTTGAGGATGTTATGGTAAGGTGTCAATCAAAGTGATATATCATAATTCTCTTTGTTTCGATGCTAACTACACAAATATTATAAAATTCTAATAGAAAGAGTATATGATTAGAAATTAGTTCAGTGTAGTTACAAGATCAAGGATAAAAACCCTTGCAATATCCATATTAAATTATACAAGTTTCCTTATATCAAAATTTGTTAAAAATTGGGGAAAAAAAAAGTCCATGTTGAACGCAATTTCGAATTAATATTTATCATGTAAATAAATCCTAGATGGCAAAGAATCACTTCAATCTCCTTTTCATCATATTAGGCCATACCACTTTTTAATTCTCTATCAATGAATGTATTCCAAACTTGGGAAATTATATGGTATTCAACGACCCACATATACCCAATCATGATCGAACTACTAAAATATAATATTCTAATTATTATATTTATTTTAACGGTAAGATGGTTGATTGACAGTCCTTTTGACGGGACCGTAGAAGCTCTTTCTAAACTTTAGAGATAATTAATATTCTTTCAAGAAGGAATGAAATATACTATTCGGTTTCCTTTTTTCTTTCTAATCAAATATATTACAAGTAATGAAGAAGGAGATTCCGAACATATTCTTTTATGGTAGAGAGCAATATTGATTGTGTTACTGAAGAAAGAGGACCTAATCAACTAAAATTTGCATTACATAATTACCTTATCTTTAAGATTGAAGTTTCACAATAGTTTGTAGTGAATATATTACATGGGCTTCATAAATTAAGCATAGCTGTGCTTGTTTGATGATGCGATGGAGGTTGGTTGTTAGAAGTGGTAGGCTGCTAGTTGTGGTGCAATGGTACAAGTGATGGTGTTGTCATACCAGTGGGATGGCTTGGTGAAATTGTGATAGCATTGTTGTGGTAATGGTAGTCACAATGACCATAATAGTAGGGTTGTTGAGGATTATGATAGCTAAGGCTGAAAATTCTCGAGCTATCCAAGCTCAGCTCATTTTAAGTCCAGCTTAGCACTTGAGTTTTTATTCAAGCCAGCAAACAATCTCGTTAATGATTCGTTTGATAAACTAACATAATATTATTTACATATTTATATTGATCTAATGTTATAAATATAGTTGTCTATGTAAATGAGCTAAGCTCAAACTAACAAATCCTTAACGGGCTCCATATCAAACTTGTATAATTTAGACTCGTTAAAAGCCCATCTTGGTTTGAGAAGTTAGCTGGCTGGCCTGGAATATTTGCACCCTTAATTATGATACTAAAATAGCAATAATAGCAACATTAGTAGCACTGGAGCACTTATAGAGTGTTCGAGATAGTGTTTAGTATAGGATGTAAGTGTTGTGGTACAGCTATGATGATGGTGTTATACAATAATAACGTGGTAGGATTATATTTCTTGGATATGTTTTAGAAAAAATAATTGTAAAGCAATTAATAATCATTTCTTAGGATTGATGGATAAGAATTACTTTATGAGAATCTCATTACATGATGTCTTAATATTCTTCATAAGAAAACAGCTATATGTCATGTCTAAAAAGCAATTATACACGCTAATAAGCATTGAATAGGAATAAAAAAGCAATAAATCTAACCCCCAACCAAAGATGTTATTAAGAATGGTGGGATCTTTATGAATACTACTGTAAAATTAATTTATGACTTCTTCAGAAGGTTAATAGTCTCATTAGGCATTTGGTTTAAACAACTTAATTACATAATATATATACACACATCTCCCAAATTATTGTCGACTGCTTAATATCATGATTATAAAGTGTTATGGATAAGGGTTTGTGAGTTTAAAAAATTTACCCACACCAATCTAGTAATTTTGATAATGTATTTATACTTTGCATATTTATTAGTTAGAAATTTCTTCATTGCCTTTTGTAATTTTTTTTCAACAAGCTTGATTAATTTACATTCAACATATCATTACCTTTTGAGCTTGCATTTCCAAACTTCATATTCCAAATTTCTTATCCTAACTTCACTGCATTTTTGCTTTGCTTTGAGCATGACCAGGCTTTTCCACACACGAGGAAAAAAAACATAAAAAAAAAGAAGAAGAAGACAAGGTTGTTAGTATCTAAGATCAAACAATTTAATAATAGTGGACAATATTTTACAAAATCAAGTCATCTCAGCGGAACAAAATTGAGAACATGCATGAGATGATTCCATTCATTAACATATTATCACTTTTAAGTTGTAAACTATTTGAACTAAGACGTCAACTTGTCTCCATGCAATATCATAGTAATTCATCATTTGCACAAGCCAGATGAATTCTTCTCTTCTTTTTGGGGGCAATATATAAAATGGTCATCCTAAATTACCAATTATAGTTCCTTATCATTTTTTTCTTTTGCCATTACAACGAAAGAAGAATTCGAACCCGATACCTCTCGCTTTAAATATAAAAAATGATGCTACTAAATTATAAAGTCATTGACTATTTCCCTTTCAGTTAGATTATTCTATTTAATTATCCACCTTTTCTAATAGCACAAAACTTCATCTTACAAAAACAAAATCTTTATTTTACCATTTTTATAAAGTTTATATTTTTTTCCTCAATTGATAAATCCATGAGTCATATTTCATCATTATATATTATTCATAAGGAGATAAATGTTAACTAATAAATTCTAATTAGTTCATGGTAATTACTTTAATAAAATAATCATTAGATATACTAAATTAAATAATATAATAAATTGTTAATAAAATATGCCAAATCAAAAAGAAAGGACAAAAAATATTAAAAAATTAATAAATTTAGCTAAGCCCTATAACCAAGTAGCATAAAAACCAATCTCCCCATAAGATTAAGTTCAATTTCCTCCTCTTCGAAACGTTAAAATAAGTAGTAATTGACCAAAAATAAAGTCACGCGAAACATTTAAAACTCTTTTCTAACCATCTAAGAAATAGATTGGCTCCAAAAAAATTTACTATAAATAATAGTAGCTCATAACCTACCCACCATCTAAGAAATAAAAAGATAAAAATGGAAAAATAAAAAATCAAGCCAATTCGTTGTAATTAGACTACGTGTTGCCTATCCCACAACCTTAGGTAACTAGAGAGTAGCCAAGATTAAATAGATTTCACATTTTTTTCTTTTTTATTATCGTTTGTAATTTTTGTTTATATTTTTTAATACAGTGCATTTAATAAAAAATTTCATTCGATTAGTTATTATGGATTAATCATAACACAATAGGCATCCCTTTTCATTATCAATAAATAATTATGAATCTTAAATTAAGATTATTTATTGGTTAAAAGAAAAAAAAGGTATGGATTTGTAAAAACTCCAAAATACATGTTGTGTTTTGTGATTTTTTATTTATCAGGTCTCTTATGATTATCTTGAAATTCTATTAAATCTTTGACCAATGGTAACTGAAAATGATTTGTCTTCCTTACTCTAAATAGTTAGTGCATTTGGTTCATAAAGAGAATGATTATTATCAGATTATAGCTGCTCTTAAAATATAATCAAGACTATAAATTTTATGGTTAAATTCATGTGAATAGCTACTACCAAGTGTCGGAAAAAAAGGATTCATACACACAGAGTGTATATATAGTCTATAGTGGAAGCATATAGGATCTCATTTTTCTTTCATGCTTACTATAACTCCACAAAATAGCAAGTGACAAATAAAATATATAAACAAAATGAAATAAGTAGACACCAAAATTTTTAACGTAGAAAACCTAGTATGGGAAAAAACCACAGGACCTCGTCTAGTAAATCTCTCCACTATTCTAAAAATAATGGGTATACTAATATAAGTTCCTTCTAACAATTTAAGGATCAACAAGTACTGAATATTCACCAACAATGGTAGATAACATATAATGAAAACCATAAAATGATATGTTAGCCTAAGCCAAAAAAAAAAAAAAAGATAAAACCACAAACTACTTACACTAATGTGTAACTCACGTAGCCAAGAACAATATATAAAATTTTTAACTCCAAAGGAATTCAAGGACTCTTTCAAATCTTTAACTGAAGCATCTAAATTTTTCTTCTCTTCTTGCTACCATGCTCTCTCCTCTCTCTTTCTCTCTCTCTCTCTCCATATATATAAATATATATCCTATGACTCATAAAAGATGTCACACATCTTTTTAACTTGTAGAGAAAGCCATAATAATAAAATAAATGTATTATTTTATTAATTATGAGTGGCTCACCTAACAAATCTCCCCCTCATAAACTAGTGGGGCTACACTCAACTAAACCTGCTTTCTTCTTGCTAGTAGCAAATTTCTCTAAGGGTAAAGTCTTAGTCATCATATCCGAACTATTATCATCGGTATGGATCTTCTTAAATGATAACTCCTTCATCCCAAGCTCTTCTTTAATCCAGTGACACCGTACTTTAATGTGCTTTGACCTGTATTCTTGTTGAGATGGATTATACTTTGATTGTCACAATGCAACACATATTTCTCTTGGCTAAGATCTAACTATTGTAGGAAATTCTACATCCACAATAGCTCTTTTTTTGCTTCAATAATAGAAATATATATATCCTCTATGGAAGACAATGTAACACATTTTTGTAATTTAGATTGCTAAGACAAAGCTCC